>LS499523.1:472062-482809 GCA_900490845.1 Pristionchus japonicus
CCATGCCTAGAGCCACAGCTAGAAACACCAAACTAGGTATTACTTCCTTAGAAAAGCGCCGAGAGGAAATAGACCTGAAGACAGCCACCAAGCTCCTGAGAGGCAGATACAAAATCTCGAAACGAAAACCACACCACTTTTGTTACTACTTCACTAGAAACGGCATCAACTTCACAAACAGTGTCTCCCCCTCGAACTATAGACACCACAGTTTCTTCCCCAGAGCGGCAAGGCTAGTAGTAAAATCCGGAATATTGACCAGTTTCCCTGAGTGACCCCACATCCACCCATTACCTGCTATTGTACGAAGTTTCATTGAACTTAATAATATTTCCTATTGTAACGCGTTTCTCCTTGTGAATTCGCATAAATATATATATATAAGTGCAGTCGATGCCTAATTCTGCAATCCATCCAGGTTATCTGACAAACCCCAAATAATACTTCAGGACACCTCGCTCGTCTACCTTATCCACCGCTACGGTGGTCGATCGATCGTCTTCTGCAATTCGGTCGACTGCAGCAGGAGACTGTACGGCATCCTGAGCAAGCTGAAGGTGCGAGTGCTCCTGCTGCACGCGAAGATGATACAGAGGACCAGACTGAACAATCTGGAGAAGTTTGCGAGTGAGTTGATTGCGGGATTTGAATGGTGCGAGACGTGTATTGGGTGAGGGAAATTGAGGCTGCTAGGAGTGCGTATATTTGCGAGGAAGTGGCTAGCTCAATACGATGTGAGATTTGTCTTTCCTAAAAAAACATAATTTTGAGAAATGAGGGAGGAAATGGTTGGTGATTGGAGTTGCAGTGTGGTCATAACCCCCCCCCCCCCCGTGTTGGTTGATAGTGCAATTCGACGACCATCTAGGCGGCCAATAATTTAATATTAAACTGTTTCGTGTGGATTGACGTTGCAATGTCTTTGTATATAGCATATATCAGATGAATTATTTAGTATGTTGTGCACATTCTAGAAAAAAGAGTATTCATAATCTGCCATTTGCAGAGGAGGAGAACGTGGTCCTTCTGGCTACGGACGTCGCTGCGAGAGGACTGGACATCAAGGGCATCCAGCACGTGTTCCACTACCAAGTGCCCAAGACGGCTGAGGTGAGGCAGGGTAGAGGAATGGTTGTGGTTGAGAAGAAGGTTGCGAAGAATTGAGAAGTAGCCGTATGGGGACGTCAAATAAGATCCAAGAAACGCAGTTTTTCGTTCCAATTTTATTCGAATTTGTTCACGAGTTTTGTGGATACCATTGCTAAGGAATATAGCGGGCGGTCATTGTAGCAACAAGGAAACGCGAAATGTGGAGATTTTTGAGATTTCTATTTTCTTCAATTTTGACTACGAACATTTGTATGAAGTTCGTAGCACCTTCGTAGAAGCGCGAATAGCCCTGGACACTTCAGGTAAATCGTCTAGCCTTCTACAATCTTTTGACAAATTCCTCCTCTTGCAGACATACATTCATCGTTCTGGCCGCACGGCACGTGCCTCCTCAGCCGGTCTCTCCATCGTACTCGTCGACCCGACCGAGTCATCCATCTACAGGAAGATGTGCGCCGCGCTCAATCGATGTGAGCCGGGGTTTCAGGGGGACTATTTCATACTCTCATGCAGCATTGCTTCGATTAGAATACGAAGCATGCCATGATAATAATAGATTGGAACAGATCAATAAGCATATCGTAAAGGGCCTCAGCGATCGTTGTGAAGTGAATTGATGGGTTGAGGTTTCGCAGGGCTTACTTGTTTCCTTGGAGAGGAGTTTTATCGATTTTAGATGGTCCTGGTAGGAAGAAAAAAATGTATGTTGATTCCCTATCAATGACGTAATCTCAGCGACCGATCTGGCGGTCTTCCCGGTGGACTGCGAGCCTCTCTTCGACGCGATCAAGGAACGAGTCGGATACGCGTCCGATATGGACTCGGCCGAGCATCAACTGCAGAAGGTATTGTTTCAGATTGGAAAATGTCAACAATCGTTTCACGACGATCTCAAATTATGATTGGTGCGGTTGGAGACAGTGTCATGATGACAGCCGGTGTGAAAAATTAAAGATTAATCGAAAAAGGGTGGCATTCTCGTTCCATGGATCAATGTTTCGGAATTTCCTTATGTTTAGACCAGTTGCTCTTAAAAATGATGGGAGGGTTGTGTATACTCGAAAAAAAAATAGCTAAACAACATCTTCTTCTTCAGAAATCGCACGCGGAGTCGTGGTTCGACAAGGCGGCGAAGGAGGCCGATCTCGATGGAGGAACCGAGAGGTGAGGAGAGAGGGAGAAAGGGAGGGAGAAGGAGAAAGGGAGAGAGTGAGTGGAGGTTCAGGTTGTTTGAGTAGAAAATTTCATGCAACACCTAGGTTTCTCTGGGGTGTCAAGTTGAGACTTTTGCTGGCGCTTCAATTTCTTTTCGGCTTCAATTGTTAGAAAAAAGTGCACATGTGAAGTCCAAGTTACTTTTGCATTAGAAGTTTTCAGATCTGCTTGGGAGTCAATCCTTTCCGCTTGCAAGGTTTAAGAATATAATCAATGTATTAATGAATTTTAACTAACTCGTTTTAATTGCAGGCAGGAAGACGCGGACGAGGCGCACCACGACATGAACACGCTGCACGGAATCATGAAGGGACTGGCTGCCAAGCTGAAGCATGCCCTGGCTACGCCCTTGCCGGCCATTGATAGGGCCAATCTGCCGGTGAGTTGATGGGGACGTGATCGAGAAGGGTCTCGAATCAGTGGTTGCATTCTTTTCTGGCAGGTGACTATTGGATGCAACATTTCTACATCATTTGTGGCATTTAGGTGCTATTTGATATCGAACGGATGATGAGGTTTAACAGTCAATATAAAATTTTATCGCAGAATACCCGGTACGTGAGCGCGGATCTGGCGACGATGGCGTCGACTGGACTGACGAGAGAAGCAGTCGATACGGCCATGGATGGAGAGAAGGTCGCCGCGGGACTCAAGAAGAAGGTACGGTAGAGTATTGATTGGTTCGTAATCGATCCCTTTTCTATGTGGTGAAACTTGTGAAAGAGTCTAATGAATTGACTTCAGGCCCGTGAGTTCCTCGCCCTAAAGAAGAAGACTCTGAAGAAGAAGAAGGCAGAGGAAGCACCAAAGAAGAAGAAGGAAGTGAAGGAAGTGGAAGAAGATGAGGAGTAGTTCAGTTATCGATCCATTGTTTCTGTTGTTATGATCATGTTTGTTCTCTTTTGTTACGTTTACTTTGTTGGACAAGAATTTATTTCATTTGAAAATTGTAAGGGCGACCATGGAGACAGAAAGGCGTTGTCAGGGAGATAAATAACAGAGGAGGGGAGAGATGGAAGGGAAATCAATGCTGTAGGTCGAATCGAGGCTTCTTGTAAAGGCGTGGATAGTGTGGGTGGTCTTCAGAGAGTGGAAAGGAAAGAGGCAATCGTTTCTTCCCACTCCTCATCATACTCAAAACGAGTCGGGGTGTTTCGTCCTCCACTTCTTTTTGACGGAGATAAGCATTCTCGATCACATAATTGCGATGTTCTTCTCGGACCTGAAAATTGGTGATGATCTCTCCATTCTGCACAGTCTCTCACAAGCTAGAGTAGGAGAGAGATAAGGAGGAATCGAGAGGGCACAGACAACTATACACTCACCCGCTCCACTTCATATCTGTACTCTTCGGCTGATTGGTGCGCCTGAATAAGTATTGATCACGGTTACGGTAACTATCGATTACTGTACCCGATCAGCGGTTTCTTTCGTCACTCGGATCTCCTCGTGGGCTCGAACGAGACTTGCTTCTTTCTGCAAATATCGATGGTAGGGTACGGTAACAATTGATTGGGACAAGTGATCGATAACTGGCTGCACTTACTCCCTCGATGTTCTTCTTCGCACTTCGGAGATCCGATTCTAATCGATTCTTCTGGTAGGTTATCTGGTCAATCTGAGAGATTGCCTCTTCCAACTTTCTTCTCAGTTGTTGCTGAAAGAAGGAGTGATTTGTTCGTACATTTCAGGCGATATCGCCATTCCTTCTTTGTTTAAAGACTGGTAAATTAACCTTAATAGGGCAGTCACAAGCTGAGGATGAGGACTGTTCGAGCCTGTCCAATTCCTCCCGAAGGGTAAGCTGAGGTGCATCGAACAACTTCTTTGGATGCATTGAGAGGAGAGAAGAGGAATGAGAGGGGGAAAGGGCTGGACTAGTGGAGTAAAGAGAGAAGAGAAGAGAGAAAGGGGTGCCCCACTCCCCCTTCTCTCTACCGTAGTCGATAGCTGTCAATAGTCTGGGAGGGAGAGTGTGTCCAGTTCGGCAGGGCGCATGTGTGATTTAGCAGTGGTGCGTTGAGTTCGATTGCAAGAAAGCGAATAATGGGAAATGTTAAAGGTAAACAAAAAAGAATCATAATATTGAAAACAGTAAAGTCAATAAAAGTTAAACTAATAATGTCCCAACACGAACAAAAAATACCGTAGTCATTTCCCATTATCGACATTTTCCAAAACGAATCCGGGTTCCGACTGTTTTCTATCTTCGTTTTTTCATGTTATTAACGAGCGTTATTGTTTAAGATGGCATCAGCTACTGCAGTAGTCTTCGAGAGTCTGCCCATACGAGCAAGTGCGCTCAAACAAGTGAGGAACAGTTAAATGCCTTCGATTTTTGAAATAATGTTTTCAGATTCTCAAAACTATTGACCCTAGAGACGTCGCAGAAGAGGAGCGTATGTTTTTTTTAGGTTTATCGAACCTTTATCATCTGTAAACTGCAGGTAAAGCTGCTGAAACGCTTCTCAAGAAGAATGCAAAGAAGGTTAATAAGAAGGTAAACGTTTTTAGCATTTGTTTTATCTAATTCGTTGAAGTGTGGCAGAGGGCTTCTTGCATTTCCCCTTGCTAACTCATCAAATTGTAATTCATTTTCCTCTATTTTCCAGTCCAAAGCACCGTCTAATGCAGCCAAGAAGAAACCTGAGAGAAAGGTGAAATTTGCCAAAATATCACTACCATATCGTATTTTAAATTGACGTTTAAAACCAACCAATTGTTTTTTCTAGACGGTCTTTCTGCCCACGCCGCCACCCTCACCTCCGAGTTCTCCCGAACCAGAAGAGAGGCCTCGACTCAAGGGAGGCAGGGATGTCGATGTGAGCCTCCACATTCTATTAATGATGCAAATAGATTGAATAATTCCAGAATCGAAACTTGTTCCAAATGCTGGAGAAAGTGGTGAAAACTAGGCCTCCGAAGATGCCAAGAAAGAAGAAAGTGGTTGAGGATGAGGAGTTCGAAGAGGAAGAGGAGCAGGCGCCACCGAGGGATACCACGTAAGAAATTCAGTAGATTGTTTGTATCGATTGATGTATTCTGAGAATAACTCACTCATTGAAAGGCCTTTGGATCTCATGGTAAATTCATTATCAATAATCGATAACCAGGTGGTTCGAGGGCATCGCTACTCCGGAAGATCTCGACATTCGGAAGCTGCACCCGCAAGGAAAATACTTCCTCGGAAAATATAAAGTGAGTTTACAAATTTAAATATGTACACTTACAATTAGATTATTTCCACAGATTCTCGATGTAATAGAACTCGACGAGACGAGAGGAGCCACGTACATGGCATACAGGAATAAATATGAGGTTAGTGGTCTGATTTTGTTTTTGGAAGGTTGCTTTTTCATTGAGCTTTGAACACTGAATTCTTCTTAGGTCGTTCTCCGTGTCAATTTCATCCAGAAAGACGACATGGAACTGATGAATACGGAAGCAAAGTTTCTGGAAATGGTAAGGACTCAGTTTTCCATTTCCATTTATCGATTCCCTTCAGATGGAGCTAAATGACGCTCAACACTTCTTCTCGACGCTGTTCGATATGGGTCTAGTGAATAAGCACAAGGCGGATGGAAAGTTTTATTATGCTACCATTTACAGGTTCGTATTAGTCATAACAATCTTTTAATTCAATCAATAGTTCCAATCTACAGTATCCCTTGCAGAGGTGGCCCGACCCTCGAGCAGTGTCACGTTCTGTGCAAGGGCGTGTGCACTTCGGAGACGGTAGATCGAATCGCCGCCCAGCTGATCAAGGTATACGGTGGTTAATGATCAATTATTGATTGACTCTTGCAGATTTTCGAGCAGATGTTCGGTCAAGGATACCGTATGCTGGCGTTCGCCCTCAAAGACTTCAAGATCGACGCTCGATCTCGTGTTGTCTTCCTCGCGAACTACTCCAGCATCGTCAAGGCTTCGGGTACGGTAGGCTGACGATCGATCGAGAACTGATTAATTACTGTAGGCGAGGATTACGATGAGACGGAGTACGAGGAGTATGTGGATATGACGGATACGAAGAAGAGGAGAATCGCGTGGGAAGGAGAGGAAGACTTCGCCCCGATCAAGTGGCATCAGAATGGGGATGGTCGGTTAATTAGTTTATTAATTAATTGACCATTTATTACTTGAGTAGGTCCGAAGAAGAGATTAGGCCCTCCGGACTGAATTGGCCTTGAATTCTTCACTGGTCTAGCAGTGATGTCCCGCAGGACTTTGTGTGCCTTGAGTAACGGGATAACTTTACTTTACCTATATCACAAAGGAGATGGTGAAGGAATGAAGTAATTAATTTATTAATTAGCGGTTAATTAATTAACTATTTCTTTAATTATTAATCGATTGGCAGATCACGTAATGAGTGAGATGGATTCGATCGAGTCGCTCGTCTATCTACTCATCCACATGTACATGGGAACACTTCCGTGGAGGGGACTGGGCGATGTGAGTGACGGGGTGTAATGAAGGTGGGGGAGAACTTGGTCCTTTAGACAACGAGGGCACATGGGTTCTGAGTTCCACAAATGCTATTTCGTGTCGATATTTAAAATTCTGTAGTGAATTTCAGAAATTAGGGAAACTTTTTAGAGATGTGGATGTGCCATGTATGCTTGAATAATGAAAGACATGATTTCAGAAGGGCAAGTGGAAGCGGGCGCACGCGAACGATGAGGATAGCAGAGCACTCATCTTGCACCTGCCACCCTCGTGAGTCGGAGGGTTACGGTAGTCTGTTTGATCGATAACTGATTTATTTCACCGTCAGGCTGAAGTGTCTCTGGAAGATGGTTAGCTCCACGATTACGCCTCATGTGTCGTTTGATCTCATTCATCGAATGTTCACCAGATACTCGGATGATAATGATGTGAGTGATCTACGAGAGATTATTGATTAACTAACGAGTGCATAATTTATTAGGCGATTACTTATTTAATTAATTAACTAATTAAGGACTTCTGCTACGATTGGGAGGCTCAGATTCCTCCTTCGGAAGCTCAAGAGAGACTGATCTGTCTCAAAGATATCATCGAAGATACTCGAAGAAGAATGGGAGCGATGGAGTGCATATTCGAGAATGAAGATCTACTCTTGAAGAAGTAATCTCTCTTTATCGATTATGCTAACTGTTACCGTAGGTTATGAATAATCACACGTTGAATGTTTTTGTAAGTTGTCCATACTCTTGTTCCATTACTCGTTTACTCCTCATTCGAATCTCCTCGTTCTTCTCGTTGTTGTTCCTTATCCTTCTTTTCGCCCTGTAGATCAAAGATCAAGTAAGTAAATCAATCGTGGTCCATTTATTGTTAGTTCGTTGCACAGAAAATGTTCATCAACATGTAAAGCGATTTTGTGAGAAGTTGGGACGAAAAGAAAAGGCAAAACTATGAGATACGGTCAAGTTAATGCTCAGAATACTGTGGGTGATATCCGAAAGGCAAGAGGGAGAGATTCAGGGGAGGAGGAGTACGGTGTGTTATACACAGACAGAGTACGGTAAGTGAAGGTGGAAGCTCGAGTCGATCAATCGATCGATGAGGGGAGGGGAATGGTCTACTTGTGTTCTTGATTCTGCTGTTGTTGAGATTGATCGAGTTGTTGTTGATAGTGAGCCATCTGAAGCACCGCCCAAGCATTAGAATGGAAATGGACGGACGGATTGATAAATTACCCCTTCCCCAGAGGCCTATCAGAGTGAAGAAGCGTATCTTATCATTCCTTTACGATATGATGAGATACACTCTCCATTCTGATAGTCCTAATAATTATGAAGACCCTCCACTGTATGAAGCGAGAACGATAGTGTGATCTACCTCCACCAAGCGTAAAATAGAGTACATAAAGGAAGTAATGCTAAATGCATTTGCATGTTCAGCTCTTCCTTTTCGCACTCTATGCTTCTTGCCACTTCGGACGCTTTCTGATGAAAGACAATGCGAAATGAGAAGAGTGATCCGTGATTTCACAATGGAATATAACTACTCACCATTTGTGGGTCGTAGGGGGTGGTGAGGTCGAATGGCATAGGTGGCATGCCTAGTGGGGGCTGGCCGGGCAGCATACCGGGGTAGCCATGCATTCCCAGCATCGCTCCCGGACCACCCATTCCCATGAACGCGGCGGGACCTGAGGATGGGGAATCGATAGTTGATCATTACTCAATTCATCCTATTCGATCTACAGTATTCCAAAATCGATATATTTTGTGGTCTGTGGTCTACCGTAGCCCATCCTTCCCTGATCATTCAATCAATCGATTCACTCACCTCCCATCTCGTGGGCAGCCTTCTTTGCATTGTACAATCGCTGTTCGTCCTGCGCCTTGGCAATGTTCTTCTTGTACCGAATACGCTTGTTACCGAACCAGTTCGAGACCTGACAATCAGGTTGTTGATCTTTGATCTTTATACATTGCGTTCAACGCCAAAATGGCTGCTGTTAGCTTTCACAATGGAACGACTCGATCTACAGAAAATACTGCAGAGTTGGAGATCAAAAGATCAAAGATCACTCACTTGAGATACAGTGATATTGCACTGCCTGGCCAGTTCCTCCTTGGCTTCCTCCGATGGATAAGGATTGGAGAGATGCGCGTAGAAGTACTCGTTGAGGACCTGAATCAAATATCGTTTAGGGTTGCAAAAGACCACGATCATTAATGACAATTGGTCAGTAGTTGAATCATAATAAGACTAGTATTTGTCCTACTGTTGTTGTTGGTATTATGATTATTTGAGAGAGTGAAACGAACCTCAGTGGCCTGCTTGGAGAAGTTGCGGCGCTTGCGTCTGAAAGAAACTGATTTTACACAATTTGAGCAACAGCGTGGTTAGTGACCACGGAAAAATATTCCAACTCATTCCATTATTTACTCAGACCGATCTTTGTAGAAATGCAATATGTTTCAGAGGATTTTCAATGAGAATTCATTGAAGAGAATTCAAACATTTAAAATAACCAAACAATTAAAAAAAAAATCTCTGACCTCGCATCGAGGAATCTCGATCGGAGAATCATCACAGCCTCGCATGTTGACTGCTTGAGTTGCACCTGAATTACATAAATCTTAATTAATACAACGAAAATTAATTCAGAAACCGCGAAATCTGTACCTTCTCCCCATCCATGGTAAACTCTCGACTAGTACTGACTCGTTATCTCCCAAATAGGATTATATAGTCTCGTCCGGTCTAAGCTGATAGCACCAACGTAATGGACTTAGAAAGATAAGGATGATAATCCGCTTACCACCGACGCTATGAGTTGCACCGATGGACGCCCCCATAAATTGCATGCGAATAAATCAAACCTGGATTCCGGAGAATTTCTTCTGGATGATTCCGACCATCCTCTCGATTTCTCGATTTGAAATTGGTCGGAGGGAGGATTGTTCGTTCAGTAGTTGGGTCACGTGACGGGTGAACTCGGCACAAGCCTGAAATAATCAATTAACTATTTTATTAAGACAATTATTAATTTAAAAAGAACAATGACTTTTTCAAAACATTTGAAAGTAAACGAAAAGGAGGAAGTGAAGAATTTTAAAACCAGACTAACCTCCTCATACTTGTTCAGCTCCGTGCCATAAACTTGTCTGATCTGTGTCAGCTTGCTCTTGTAATCAGTCTGATCCGCTCCCGATACATCAGCAGAGACATTCAATCCCCTCTCCGGGCCGGAAACTCCCTCAGCCAACAGCATGTTGTCCAGTCGCATCAACTGATGAGTCTATTAGTTAGACGGTTCATTAGATCAAACTGTACATTTTCAAAAGTATCATTCAAAAGCTTTGTTGTTTGGGCTTTGTTTGATCTTTTCTCACTGGACTGTTCCGCCGGTCGGCAGGCCTCTAACCCCTCTGGACAGTGTAACCGACCTCTCCTTCTTTCTCACCTGTGGATCCTCTGGTTGTTCCTCTGGCCCGGCTCGGATCGATAGAGCAGTCTTCTCCTTCACTTCGCACAGAGCCGAGAACAGCGCGTCCTTGAGCGGATGCCGTCGCAGCGCTTCTTTCCTGTTGGAATCGGCCTCATTTTGGTTGTTTTGACACTCAAAACAACAAAAACACATCAAAACAAGTCAAGACAGACCGGCTGGAGTCGATGTCTTCGAGGGAGAGATTGGAGATGTCGTTGAGCCTTCGGATGAGGTCATCGTAGGAGGACGACGCCTCCCTCGAATGAGTTGTGACCATCGAAGGGACTGAAGGGGAGGAGGACATTAAGAGAGAAGGAGGAGTGATACACGATCGATTGATGAGAAGAAGAGATAAGAGAGAGGAATGAGAAAGGGAAGAAGACACACAGCTAATGAAGGAGTGTGTACAAAAGAGGGGATGAAGAAGGGAGGAAGGGGGGGGGGGGGGGGGGGGGGGGAAGGGAGAAGGAAGGGAGAAAGGCTAACCAGACC
>LS499523.1:482909-512317 GCA_900490845.1 Pristionchus japonicus
GAGGGAAAGGGAGAGGCCCCCTATCTCTCTCTAATAGTCTAATGACTTCGATAGCCCATCTCCCATATTTCAGCCACAATGGCGCTGGTTAATTGGATCTCATCAATCTCGATAATATTGCACTTGGGTGGTAGGAGCGGATCTCTTCCTTTATCGGGTGTGAAACGGTAATCAATCTTGGCTCCTGTCGATCAATCAATCAATCAACTCAATCGGCAGTCCATAAACGACAACAAACACAAAGCAGTGAGAATAGTGACAGATTACGGGCTGTCGGGTGGTAGAAATAACAGTTCTAGGTAGAAACAAAACGATAAAAAGGGGAGTGAACCGGGATGGAGAAAGGGAGGATGTTGCCTGTGAGACCTCGTGCCGTCTGTTATCGATTATTGAGGAGGCGGTTGGGGAGGATGGTGCAACATCTGCTGAAATTGATCAGTTGTTCACTCAGCGATAGCAAAATGTCTACCGTATTGCAAAGTCGATAACTACCGTACTCACCATTTGGTCGTAGGGTGGGAAGTAGAAGGGGGCGGCACCCATCAGGGAGGGATCCATGAAGGGGCCGGGCAGCGGCATCATCATCGATTGGGCTGCCGCTGCTGCTGAAGATTACTGTATTTTTCAAGACAGGAGAACTTGCGGACAAAGCAAAATGAATCCTTTTACGGTATTTTAACGAAATAGTCGAAATAGTATGAAACAGAAGCAGAATCGTTGTTTCAAGAATTGAAATAATTGAATTCTTCGTTTTGTAAGTAGTCAACTGACCTTGCATGGCCATGGCCGCATCACTACTCCTTCTCTTCGCATCGTTCACTTCCTTATCCTCTTGCGCCTTCTGCATATTCTTCTTGAACCGAATCCGCTTGTTGCCGAACCAATTCGAGACCTGAAGTACCAATTCGATTCTAAAACTATGAAAAAATGTCAACAGCATGGGGCTACGATCCACGATTCAGGAGTGTAAGGGTGTTTGAAGAAAAACCAAAAATGTTTCGAGATGTCAAAAACAATTGGGCATTTTACGGAATTCGTGGCGGAATGTTAGTTCCGTGCGATAGGTATACGTAACATACCTGGGCGACGGATATATTGCATTGTCTAGCCAGATGTTCCTTGACCTCCTCTGTCGGGTAAGGACTGTGGATGTTCTTATCGAAGTAATCATTTAGAATTTCCGTTGCTGCCTTGGTGAAATTGCGGCGCTTCCTCCTAGAATTTGAACAAATAATTCAACTTCGTAACTTTGTTAGAATAAAAAAGAGTTGACTAAATCGACGAAAACCATTCTGCCGAGTTATTCAGTTGCCTGCGAAGCATATCAGAATCGATTCAAATCAAGTGCAACATTTTGGAATGAAAAAGCTCAGAAAGGAAACACGAAAACTAACCTCGCATCGCAGAACTTCGACTTCAGCGCCATGATGGTTTCGCATGTTTCCTGCTTCAGAGCGATCTGAAATTATTTGATTACTTTGTGTGTTTACTGAACGCAAAAATTCTGGCTCGCAGAACATCTCGAGTTCTTCATAAAGGTAGTGTTGAAAACATCGTATCATGATTTGATGAAAAACTTTTTGATTTTGGTTATTATTTTTCGGAATTTTAATTCGGGACCATACCTGATGGAACATGAACTTCTTCTTGATCGCATTCACAACTCTTGTGACGTCTAACTGAGAGAGAGGACGGAGATTCGATTGTGACCTCATCAGTTCCGACGTGTGGCTAATGAAGTAGTTGGCATCCTGGAGGAGAAAAATGATTGAAACTTTAGAAATGCTTCCAAGACGCGTAATCATCCAAGAACACATATCCAAACAAATCAATGTTTGTTTCAGGTAAAAGCAGAAATAAATAAAATTGAACTCACGTATTCTCTCTGCGCAATCTGTGCTTGGAAGTCCTGTCTGATATGGTGCAACTGCACTTTGTAATCATCATTGTCGATTGATTGGGAGGCATTGGCTGGATGAGGATCTTTCTCTGGGCCAGTCACTCCCTCTGCCAGAAGCATGTTGTCGAGACGGATCTGAAGAAATTCCAAATTGAGTTTTTAAGAATCGATAATGATCTGTGACTGAGATTATTGATTACTGCATTACAATCTTCCAGTCAAACACCTCCGACATCGAGCCCTAGGCAATCAAAGTTCAAAGATCAACTCCGCTCACCTGAGGGTCCTTCTCATCTTCCTCATACACTTCCAACTTCGTCCTCTCCTTCAGATCCATGAATATCGCGTACATCGCAGTGTGCAGAACGTGCGGCTTCAAGCGCTGTTTCCTGCAATTTGACTGTTGGCTCCGCCCACTTGTCCATCAGATCAGCCCCCTTAGCAAAACCTCTCAATGATCTCTCGTCGGACAGAAAAAGCGAGATGGCAATGTGATAGATAGTCGAACTTTCGCACAGTCCAGGTCAGCATTAGTGCCCAATGAAGACTTCTCCATAAAGTACGAAAAGCATACAGTGGTTCAACGTAGTTGTCATCTAGTGGTTGCATCGTGAGTTGCTCCAGTCGATAGACGAGATCGGATACCGGCGCCATCATTTGAGTCATGATTCAATTACCTAAAAGCTTGATTTTGAAGATAGGAGAAAGATAACAAGCGAACGTGATAAAGTGAAAGTGAGAGTGCATGAAATGTCGTGAACGCTGGTGAGAGAAAGAGAGGTGTGGCTATTGAGTAGAAACTGAGTCGAGTTGTCGTCTCTACTCAACACAACAAGGCATTTGGCACTTCCGGAGTATTCCGAAATAACATCTACGAAACTGCTAAAGGGTTTGTAATTGCGAGAGGTGATGACAGGTATTTGATTCCCGAAAGTGCGGATAAAGTGATTCCTGCCACTAAGTGAGTAGATCGACAAGTTTATGGGTGAAGAGACTCGGCAAGAGAGATGGGGAGTGGGGATAGGAACACACATCTGGTGGGATTATAGAAGGGATGAGGAGGGAGAGGTCAGAGGGGAGGGAACGGAGAGGGAGAATCTCTCTTATGGCCATACTGTCTAGACGGTTAGAGAGACGAGAGAGTATGGGGAATGGAGAGACGGGGAGATCGGAGATTAGGGTATAAACCATAGAGAGATCCCTTCCAGAGGGGATACAGATAGGCTAAGGAGGAGAGGGCGGGAATAGGTTACAGTGTCTTTGTGAGGAATCTTAATCTGTAAACCACTCTTTGTGGCCGGAATCACCCTTTGTTCCAGTATAATCTTCCAGAATCTCACTGTAGATAGGGACCACAACGTAGATTGCCAAAATATCACATTGGTTTCATGAGTGTGGTTATTGCGTCGGTAGTGATCACAGGAACATCATACTTTTTACCGATTGTTAATATCTAGTCTCTGAGGCGCGCTAGACCCCAAAACGTGCGTGCGAAACGAGAGGATGGAGAGGAGGGAGAGATGAGAGAGAGAGAAAAGGGGCGGAGCCTCTCTCGCGTGTGTCTCTCTCCCTCTCCCCGCCCTCTCGCTCCCCTCTCCCCGCGCTTCTGGCGCAATTCGGGGAGCAACGATAAAAATCTGAAAATTTCTTTAAAATTTTTCAAATATTCGTATTAGTCGAATTCCTGATGCGCCCTTGTTTCCGACCACGGGAAGCCCGCTAATCACCTATTTTTCAACTTAATTATCGATTTTCGCACATTCAAAGTTGACCAAACATAGGGCGCATTGGGTCATTTGTGGAGCATACTAATACCTGCCAGAAACACTTCAGATCATCCAAATCGGTTGCGTATTCGCTTTGCGCTTCCCCTGGCCAGGTTTTTGGGTGTGTCTTTATCCCTCTCAAGTGGGCGGAGCTTGTTGTCTCTACAGTCTGTAGAGCAAGGTTTCCCACAGGCTCTTTGTTGAAGTGCTAATGACCCGAAAAGTGATTGGAATGACTCGTAAGCTGACAGCACAAGTGAGATAAGAGAAGGATGACCCATCAATGGGAGTGGATGATGGGTCACTAACAATTCTTGTCGTAAGGCTGCGGACTGTTATGAAACAATCTACCATTGGTAGGCCAAATTTCATCTGGAGTTGGATTATTTGCATTGAACTTCCGTTAATTATGATAAGATAAGTGTCATCTGTCAATCGCCATTCAACTTGAGAGGGACAGCTTGATTTATGATTCGCTTTCGCTTTCGAACGCTCAGATTTCCCTGCCAAATCCTTCCACAGTATAGGAAGCGTAAGCGTGAATCACGATTTACTGCGAACTGATGTTTTAGAATGAAATGGTAAACAAAAATAATGTGATACTTGTGATCCGATGAACTAAAATCAACAAAAAATTCTCGCGTGATGAGAAAAGTCAAATATAACGAACGACAGAGAAACTCGAAAATCAAATGTGCTCTCACAACTAGCGAGTTTGCTGATAATGAGTGCAGTTTATTCTCTACGCTAGACAAGGAAAAATAAAGAAGTGCGAATAGTTCTAGACAGTAGAGAGAAATCCATTCAAAACACGCAATTTGATAGAGTGATGTGTAAAATATAAGAGAATGCGTGGCGAGCCTTGTAAAAATATTTAAAATCAACAAGCATGATCTTCTTCGAAATAACACTTTTCATTTCACCGAATTCAGGACAGTAAAGCAGAAGAAACTCTGGCTCCGGCGTCTCACTACTCCATGGTTACCGTTTCGCCAATAAACTGAGATGCGAAAAAGTTGATTTATGTTGACAGCAGTAGTCCCTGACTTCAACGAATTCTACGTTTGCTAGCTGACAACTGCATCATATAAATTATCGATTTATTCATCAATCCGATACGTCTTTATCACATTTGTCAATTGCCAATTGAGATCAGGAAAAAAGGGGGAAATGAGCGTGTCTGTCCAAGTAACGAAAAGTAAATTTTTACAAAAGATCAAAGATCAAAGATCAACGAGAGATCAGCAGATCGTATCCTGTGTAACCGACTGCAGGGGACGCGGCGCGTACGCGACACTGCGATGATTATCGATTGATTTTCGATTATTCATTTCCTGATTATCGATTACCTTGGTCTTCTGCCGAATCTTCGGGCGACTCCTCCAGATTCTCGTTCGCCTTCGGCAACTTTCATGAAGTTATCGACCTGAGGTGAGCGGTTTATCGATTGGGAAGATAAAAAATCAGATGGGGCTAAGCTGCGCTGTAGGCTGCGTGAGGGGTAAGCCGTTCACACTCGGGCATCTATGCATCCATCAATACACTGCGAGGCAGCCCTAGCACACACGCGAGGCGGGGCAGCTACGCAGGCGGCAAGCGGTCACTCGACTACCGTAGTCTCTCTCAGCTACCGTACTTTAAGATGACGTCTTTGCTTCTGACGATTCTTGTGTTTGCCCGAAACAGTGAAAGCAACTTGCGCCTGAACATCTAGCGCTCGTTTGGGGTTAGGACACGGGAGAAGCGCAAGCAGATTAGACGAGGAGGAAAGGGGTTGACGCGGAAGCGGAGACTGCACAAAACGGCCTCGGATCACTCACGATGATGGTAATGGGGAGCGCCAGCACGAGCACTCCGCACGCAATGGCTCCCGTCGCGACCAGCTTGCCCGCTGGAATGGAATATGGTATATTGGGGTACGGTAGGGGTTCGATAGGTCAGAAAAATGACTCACGGACTGTGGTAGGAGTGAGATCACCGTAGCCTACAGTAGTCATCGTTACGATGCACCTGGAGGAGAGAATCGCATCGGGTTCAAGTATGTTTCAGAATTCTAATATTTATGGTTGATTTTAATTGAGATTGATGATGTACTCCTGGATAAGCGAATAATAATTTCGAAAAGAAATATGTACTCTTCGGCATTGGAGTTTTAAAGTCTATGAATTCGGCATACGAAACAGCGACCAAAAATTCATAGAACGCAGATAGAACTTCTATCATTTTCTGATAGTGGTAACGCACCACCAACAAGCCGCTGGGATCGAGTGGAACTGCGTCCCTGGTTCATCTTTCTCGAGGAAGTAAACGAGAGTTGAGAAGAAGATGACACCAGTTAGAACGACCATTGCCATCATTCCCAGTTGACGGAACGAGGCCTGAGTTTGATTTTATTTTCAACAATTTCTTCATCATCACTCTTCATTCCTTTCGTTTGTGAACTCGAAATGGCTCAAAAATGCTTCTGTCCAGAATGTTTCGATGAACAATTCTGCATGGCATTTTTCAGCATTTTAAAATATTTCTAAGTAAGTACTTATCAAAGATATTTCATGCCAAACATGTGTGGCCTAGAAGTGTGAATCAAATTACGCAAACCTTTAGAGTCTTTCCAAACATCTGCAATCCACTTGAATATCTGCCCAATTTGAGCACTCGAATGACTCGCAGCACTCGCAGAATTCGAATGACGAGGAAGGCTCCCTGAATAATTGATTATTGACTACCGTACCCGAATACCGTACCTTGAGGTCTCTCAACGACTCAGTATCGATTCCGAAGATCATCAGTGAGATCTCGATGAAGAAGGGAACGATAGCCATGAGATCGATAATGTTGAGGAGTTGGAAGAACGTTTTCTTCCTGAAATTGAATTCTTTTTTCTCTTTTTCACAAAAGGTCATCTGAATCCAAGTTCCGGAAACAATCTCATTCCACGATGTTTTATTACCGCAGTTTTATGACTATTTCCTAAGCTACCAAACTACCCTACTAGTGCTCCTGCGGTTTCCGGTCTGCAATGAACTCATTTTATGCTTCGATTGGCGTCTAGACTTGCAGGCCGAGAAAATTTAAAAAATTGTACCTCGCGGGTGAAACGATCATCTTGGAGGTGTACTCAATGGAGAACCACACGATGCACACGTATTCGATTTGAGTGAGCAGAGGGTGGGGCTCCATCTCGGTCAGCTCGATGATGGAGCCGTTTGCTGCAAAAATATCAATTAGCTTCTAAGTTTTTAAGTCGAAGTTTCTTTTCTACACCACTCTTCCGTTTCTTCTGAAAGCTCTAAGCGATCATGGAAATGCTCAGTACATCGAGGGATTTGAGAGGGATTTAGCATCACTTGCTCATCACTTGCACTCTGCACTGATTAAATCAGAAACGGAGATTTTAGACGTAGAGTACGAATTTGAATGAAGTGCCCCCAGTCTTTATTGGCAAAACTCGAATTAAGTGAGACTACGGATTATCACACTCAATCACTTTCTGATGCAAACGTATTCCATTTCATAGCTTCTGACATTTCACAACGAAAAATGAACCTAAATACCTCATTTTCTGCGTTTTTCGAAACCATTCGATATTCGAACTGAACATGATTGCCTGATAAAAAGAAGATCTCACCAGCAGTAACATTCTTGACGATGGGCACTTGCAGATCGTGGAGGGATCCGAGGACGAGGCCAGAAATGGAGATGAGAACGAACATTACGGAGAGAAAGGCGAATACTTGAGCTGAACACGAACTGAAATGGAGCCGTTGAATCTATTGGAATCGAAAGTTGGACGAAAAGAAGGGAACTAGGTCGGATGAGAAGATTCGGATGATAGCCTACTGGGTTAGTAAATGAAGAGTAGAGGTTATCATCTGAATGTTCTAACACGATCTAGTGCCAAAAGAAGGCCAAACCTCGTAGGTTCTTCGATCACATTCCACACTTTTCGACGAATTTCACCCGCAAAGAGATCCTTGAATTCGTTTTCGATTTCGACTGAGGAGGCGGAGGAGAGCGAGATATCATCGACCTGCAATTGTTTATTAATTACTTTTTTAATATTTTGATTAGAACTTGTCAGATTGTTTATCTTCCCTCGCTCCGTCTCTTTCTCTTCTCAGGCAGCGAAAGCTAATTGAAATTTCTCTCTCGGTCGCTCTCCCTCATCTCTCATCTGATCATTCCCTCGACTCCACTTTGCAATCTCCCTTGAAGTGGGGAAAGCGTGCGACTTATGATTAGTGCGGAAAGGCAGACTTTCATCTCTGGCCGAACGATCAATATCGAAATGTGTTTCTCACACTCTTTGAGAAATCACCCTCTACCTTTCCCAAGTCTACATGTGACCATGATCTTTAAAGGCCAAATGAATCAAACGGCGATAATATTCCCTCGAAAGCGCGGGAAACTACTCCTATTTTTTCTAGCCTGAAATAGCCCTTGTTTGCGCTTGTTTGCGCTTGTGCCACCACGAGGCGGAATTCTACCTCTCCTTGGAAGCAAACTTCGAGTCTTCTTCTCTCTTCCCCTACTAACTCTTCCTCCTACTAGTCATCACCTTTTTTCTCGCCAGAATGATCAAATTTCGACCAGGATGGGTTGACTTTGAGTAATCAGATGTGAAAACAAAACAGCTTTCTCTTGTCAGCGACAACAAAATGCACGGAGCGGTATCTAATGAGATCTTTCAAGACCAAATAACCTTTTCAATAACCGACTCACATGATTTTCGATGCAGCAGCAGGCTGCAAGATGGGCGTCCGGCACGATTCCCCAGTAGTCGAACTCGTCCAGAATATCAGTCGGACAGAGGTGGGAGGGCTGATGGATCTGACCTGCAGGAGGAAACCATGGAGGAAGTCCCTGCTATCACGGCTATTTTTGGCGTCTTATTATCTACCACCCAGGTGAAAATGCTTTTGATTCAGGCCTCCGATATCCTTCAGCGATTGAATGTCGAAGTAAGCATGGAACAGAGTCTTACCAGTGAGATAGAAGGAGTACACGATATGGAAGAGGGCGGGCGGTCGTTCGAAGTAGTATTCGCAGGTGGATTCGAAGTACGCATCGCACATCTGCAGTCGATCCTCCTGAGTGGCTGCAGTGAGGATCCACGAGAGACGTCCTGCGAGAATTTATTCCTTAGAATGCGAAGTACGGGTCACCGTTTCTTCATTTCACACACTCTCGTTTCACTGACCGGTGAGAGAGTGTATGAAATTGAGAGACGATTACCCGTATTTCGAACTGGAAATCTTTTTTGTTCATAACTCATCGATTTGGTGCAAGTTTTAGTCAAGAGATAGGCATTTTCTGATCCACTTGAAGCAACAAAACGAATATGGAAACGATCGATAAAGCAATCAATACCCTGATCCCTGAGAGTGATCGTATCCTTCCTCAGCATGAATCGATGGCCGCCCACATTCACTCGCAGGAACTCGTGACTGCGCGCATTTTCGACCGTGATTCCCTGAAAAATCGATAATTAGAAATGATTAATTACTCTCAAATCAGTGTTTGCATCTGCTTTATCTCTTTCTGAGTCAAACGAGGAATACGACAGTTCCACTTTTGAGTGGCTTCTCTAAATCATCATGATGGGATGGAATCATCATGCTATTTACGCCTTCAACGTAAGAGAGATTAGAAAGGCATGTCGAATATTGAAGTAGCATTAGACTGTATTGATTACTTTCGTCGCCGACAGACACGATGGTAGGGTCCTCAGCGGAATGGGGGGTACGGTAGGCGGTCGTTCCGTGAGATGCTCCGATTCCTCCTCTTTATCGATCGCCTTCTTCCTGTATTTAGCGATGATTAGCACCTGCACCCTGTCAATTTTCTTCGATTTCTTGGGAGAAATGGTCTTCCTTCTCTCCATTCTCCATCCACTTTCGCCAGTTAGACAGAGGGGAAGAGCAGGTGAACTGGAGAGTGTCAGAGATGGGGCTACCCACTAATCTGTCCCTTCGTACTTTCACGCCTCGACTTTCTAATCCGACCGACACCTTAGCAACCACAGGAGGAAAGAAGAGGAGGAGGAGGAAAAGAAGAAGGAGGAGAGGCAAAGAGGGAGAGGGAGAAGCTACGTTATCTCAAGGGTGTGAATAAAGGAACGAGATACGGGAAGAGGGAAAGGAAGAGGAAGGGAGAGACGAAATCACCTCAACTTGTTTCTGATTCGGATCACATGCCCCAGACGGTGCGAGTTAGGGATGAAAAACTGTCGGGAAAGCGCGCGAGAATGTCGATTGAGTCGATTGATTCCCTGATGGGTGGCCATGATGGAGGACTGAAGGACTACGGTATTCATCTTGTCGAGACCGAGGAGAAGGGACGGAAGACTGATAAGTGAGGGATGGGGGAAGGGAGGAGGAGAGGAGAGGGATGGAGAGGAGCTCCTCCCTCTAAGAAGAGAAGGAGAAGAGAGAGAAGAAGCAGAGAAATTGTGATATGAATACACATTGGTTAATCGTGTTAGAGAAGACGAGGGAGGAGGAAAAGAATTCAGATGGGGGTGGTAGCCTAATCGAGATCTTCCCATTCCGTACCTTTTGGTCTTGGCACCGAACCTCAGTGGTACCGAACCCGTCCTTCTGACTGTGATGCCCATACAGCTACAAGGGAGAGGAGGGAGGAGACTGGGGGAGGCAAGGCGGGTAACCGGGGGTGGAATTGGAGTGATACTTCGATGGGTGGAGCCTTCCCTTCCCCTTACCTGACGGATCGAATCTCGCGAGGAGTGCCGAAGGAGAGGAGAGATCCATTCGCATTCTCTGCAATTCAACTATCTCCGTCTCTACGTTTCGCACACTCTCTCGTCCCAGTTTAGCCCCGAGAGAGTGTGCGAAATGAAGAGACTCGAGACGGAATTGGAACTCTCTCAATGGAATTGACACGGAGAGGTGATTGCGGCGCGCGATGATTTTAGAAGACGTGAGAGAAAGGAGAGAGAGAGAGAGAGGTGAGGGAGAGGAGGTATGTTGTAGCTACTTGGGAGCCAACTTTCGCAGAATATGACGTGAAGAAGTCTGCAAATTGCAGCGACTTTTTGGAATGTAGTAGCTAGAGAGCTCGTTATTGATCTATTCATTGACTTTTCGCTGAGCAAATGTCAAATTAAACCCCAATTCAAACGTTATAAATGAGGTTTCAGGCGGAACGCAGTTGTGAAAATGCGGAACTACGTAGGATGTTCATCGGATGAAAACCTAATGAAGGCGAGAGCTATGTAATAGACGGAGTGTGCAAAGGGTTCTCATCTGGCGGGGTTCATCCGACCTAGTACCGAAAGTGCATAGTAAGTAATAGTAAGATTTAGAAGAGATCAGAAAGAGCTTTTGTTCTCTAGTCGTTGATTCCTACGGAAGCGCAGAGACTCCAAAACATGGCCACCAAGGATACGAAGGATCAGGCGGCACGTAGCCAGTGCACACTAATTGGTCTTTTACTGTCTTTCGAATGAATTCAAGACTAAATGCGCGAGATGTTTTATTGAAAAAAATCAACAAAGCTTGGAAATGAGTCAACAAAGGTTGGAAATGCTTGAAAATGAATAGACTTCGCTCCATCTAACGGGAGATCAGGTGCTTTGCTTTCTGAAGCGAAGAAAAGTTCTTGTAGTTATGAACCAACAGAGGACTAGAGATCTACGAAATGATGTTGAAGAAGGAAATAGAAAAGAAATAAAGAAGTCCTTCTCACCATCGTGTCTCTTGTGAGTGGCCGCATGGGAGATCATTATCCTCCTTCTCTGCAGCTCCTCGCTCAGACGGTAACGAGGAGAATCCCCTGCAGAATGAAAGATCAAGGAGAAATTGACAAATAGGTAGAGTTCGAAGTACGAACAGTCGTATCTTCACTTTGCACACTCTTCCCTCTCAGACCGGTGAGAGGGTGTGAAATGAAGAGACGATTTCTAGTATTTCGAACTCAATAGGCAATAGAAAAAGCCGAGAAGACGGCACTTCCTCATGCACACGTCCTTGGTATGAACCTAGTTTCAAGCTTCCTCTATAATTACCGTTTGTCACACTTACGACAAAATTTGCGCACATTGAACACGATGAACCCGGGATAACAAAAACCGACTTCCTACATGCGAAAGGCGTGAATCTCAGCAGCTCATTCCTCTGACAAACAACGCAAATTGGTACGTGCGAGTGACGTGATTCACTGCTGGGTACGTAGTGGTTGAGATGGAGATGCTATGCCACCTTCCGAGTTCGAAATTCGCATCACTATCAACATCACTAATCCTTCTATCAGCTTCGAAAATGATGTATCAAGAGTCTCCACAGCGAAAGAGTGCATAGAAAGAGCGGCCCCATCGACTTCAAACTCCGCAGATACTACAACCCATCCGACACCAGTAAAAAGCGGCCAAAACGGGGAAAACGGGCGAAAACGTGTTGACTGCGGGTGTGGAGGGGGAATGAGGGACCAGCGAAGGAATGAGAAGTGTCTATCGATACGCTGTCTCCTTCTTCCCTTCCCTTCTTGTGATGGGCTCTCGTTTTCTATTCATCACGACTTGCAAAAGGAGTGGGGAGAAGAGGAGGAGGAGAGGGAGAGGGAGAGAGAGAAGAGAGAGAGAAGAGAGGTCACGAACAGCGAGAGAATTGATCATCGTTGCGAGGTGAAGGTTGACGGTCCACTGCAAGTTATTGATTTATTGATTGGTTATCGATTTGCAACCCGAGGATATTCACAAGTTATGCACAGGTTCAACCCTAATTGCAGCCTGCTAGTCTCTAATTTCCTTCGCCCGCCAAGTCCAAAAGTCATTCCGTTTCCCGCCTTCAACTAATGCTTCTCACTATCACTGAAGTGATACTGCGAAAAAGTCTGGGAGAGTGGAAGTCTGGAAGTCTAAAGTGTTGATTACCTCGACGATTGGGTTGGGCGCCGAGACGAGCTGCTTGATGACTGCAATGCACTTTGGTTAGCCGAGATTGATGAATGAGATTTGATCAAAATTGGAATCCGCTGAACTTCACAGTAGATTCTCTAGCGCTTACGAACGTCATTCAATTCCCAATAGTTCTTGAGAACTTCCATGCTGAAACCTGCATCCCCTAGCCAACTTACTGTCTCAACACGGTCGTGGGCCCGAAGGCATTAACGTGAAACGACATGGCCCACGAGGCGAAAGAGTGAATAATAATTAGGACCCGTCTCCTCCCTATTTGCTTCGAGTATCTCCTGCCTCTCACTGTGGCTCTCGTTGCGAGGAAACAAGGGATAAGTCGAGAGGAGAGAGGAGAATAATAGAGGGCGAAATCCAAGTCATATTTTCTTCCTACATGTACCATCGTTAAAAGTCTGGTCTACAGAGTGTGAACTACAGAACGATGCTTCTACAAAACGATGCTACAGTATGAAACCAGAGACAAGAAGAGAACAACAATAGTGAATCTCAGCTTGGAGTCGATTGTCGGATAAAGATCCTCCCCCAATCTCAAGGATGGTTCGCTTCTCTCGCATTCAAAGGCTTGCCACCATAAATAAATCGCCGCTCGCCGTGAAATGGAAATGTGAAATCGGCGCTTGGATACCTCTTCCCAACAAAGAAACGTCACCTCCCACTATACAATTATCCATTCCTCTGGCCAATCTAGAAACATCAGTTCTCGATCGAATCAAGGTGTTCACCTCATGAGTGACGGTATGGCATCCGAGTAGGGGAGGGGAACTATTCTGGAGGGGGACGGGCGAAAGACGGCTCTGCTGCCGGTTCAATACAAAATGTATGAGGATGGTGAGATGATGTCTCCTCTCTCTCTCTTCTCTCGACGGGAGTCTCGGCCTTCCTTCACTTTCTGTCTTCACTTGGGAACAACCTTTCCCCTCTCCCTTCTCAAACAAAAGACGACTCGTTTAGTCCCGCGTTTCTCCCCTGTTGAAAGTACCCTTGGAGACTGGAAGAAGGAATGGGTAATTGCAGGCGTCAATTAGACACAAGTGCTTTTTGAAGGAAGATCAATGACGTGATTGACCTTCGTTCGTCCAGTCTGATTCCCAGGAACCGTCACGAGCAAAGGTTTCGGAACGCCTTCGTCCTGCTCGAGAGACACAAAAATCAGAAGCAAAAAACCGTTTCGTTGGATTGCTTCCTTGATATCGCCAGAAAGGCAGCATGAAATCTGATCTCCCAACCGAATCAGTTGCTTTTGCGCTTGAATAATGCAGGGAAAGTATCGCACCCAGTGGCCCCCAACAGCTTCCGAAAAAAGATACGGCGGAAGGTCTCTTCTGTTAGAACGAAGAATCTTTATATTTTATCTAGTGAAGTAAGATGGGGATACACCAGCTTTCGAGCTTTCTAGAGAATCACAACAATCTCAGTCGTTATAATTTTCAAAAAAGTAAAATACCTCTTTCTCTTCTCGAAATCAAATGGATCACGTAGTCCTAATCGTCTGAACATGGCAGGTACTAGACTATCCCCTCTCTCTCCCTCTCTCTCCCTTCCAGTAATCCCATCCATCTCGGAAGTGTGTCCTCCCCAACCCCCTCAAGGTGAGATCATTCTAGTTTCCTCTTCTGACCCAAGAGTGACTGGTGTTCGCAGAAAAAATTAACAGTCACTTCAGAAAATATGGAATCTTCAGTGAAACTTCTATGAAACTGAAAATCTCAAGTAGGAAAGGCTGGACAAGTATGCATAAATGTATTCAAATCAGTCAGACCATGAAAGTATAACGAACGTCGAGTTTCACGAACACAAAACCTACTTGATGCTGGACCAAACAAAAGTCAAAACGTCGAAGCAATTCACCTGTGAAAGTGCATGTGGCGCTGCTGCTGAATTGACAGAGAAGAACAATTGAAGGAGGGAAGAGAAAGGAGGAGATGGAAGGAGCAAGAAATCTCTTATTCTTCCTCCCTCTCGCGGCTGCAATAGACACTTCGAGCCCTTCTTCTACGAAGGAGAGCTAGTTATGGAATGGGAGAGGAGGAGGTACATGCAACAAGCCATGAGGGTGAGAATCGCAGTAGTCTTTCAAGATATTCGAAATTCGAGAACACACAAAGATCAGGAACGGACCTCCCTTGTTGAAACCCTCCTTGACTCCAACTTGGGGAGGCAGAGAGTATCTGTCCACGATTGAACGATGGTTTTTGGAAGACAACTTTTTGATGCACAAACATGGTTCAGTATCCGACTTTGAACTCTCTTTATCATTCGTCGATTAGTAGGGGATTCATCTTCTAGTAATCAATCGTCCTTCTCCCAATCGTATTTGTCGTCCATCGATGCTCCAGTATTCGACACCGCCTGAAAATCAATCGATAATCAGGGAATCAATCGATAATCGATCGATCACTCACCACTTTGAGCAGCTCGTAGATGAAGGTGTAGTCCACCTGAAGAACACGACTACAGTACTCTACCGTACTCCTACCGTATACCTTGCTGTAGTACTGCTGACTGTCGATGTAGTCCATGACCTTGCCGAGCTCCGTCTCGGCCGACTTCAGACCGTCGAAGAGCTTCGCCTGCGAGATATCAGAGATCAGAGATCAGAGATCATCAGCTCACCCTCTTCTCGCCCCTTCTGCAGTCTTCCTTGCACTGCATCACTCCCTCTCGCTGCTGGATGCGCTTCCACGGCAGACCTGAGAGGGGTGATCTTTGATCTTTGATCTTTGATCTTTGATCTTTGATCTCTGATCTCTCCTCACCCGCTGGCTGGATGATATCCATCATCAAGTAGAACCACGACTCGCAATCGTCCTTCGGACTTAACTCGATGTTGCGATGACACGCGAGAGAGGCAAACTTGACTGTGCCCTGAGGGTTACGGTAGGATTACGGTAGTGCGATACTGTAGTCGATGCGGTACCTTGAATCGCGCCTTCTCTCGCGGCGTCTTCAGCACGTTGTCCTTGTTCACGTACTTGCGAGCGATGCCGAAGTCGAGAATGTAGACCTGATACGGTAGGTTTGGGTACGGTAGTCCAATCAGAAAGTTCGGCGGGTCGCACTCACAACTCTCTTCTTGTCGGCCAGTCCACAGGCGTAGTTGGCCGGTTTGAGATCACGATGGATAAAACCGTGCGTGTGCAGATCTTGAACTGCCTCCAAACACTGCGAAGACGCTCCGAGTCCCGTCGGGAGGGAGAAGACCTGAGGATACGGTAGGGTACGGTAGGATATCGACCGCACCTTATCGGGTCGCTTGTTCTTGAGGTCGGCAAGCGACTTGCCCACGAGCTGCATTACGAGGAAGAAGTATGTGTCCTTCTTGCCTGAATATCGATTGGATTACGGTAAACGAGTACGGTACCTCTATCGACGATTGTGGTGAAGTGTGATTGTGAGTCCTTGCGCTCATTGGCCACCAACTTGAGAATCGCTATCTACAATGGATACGATAAAACCGGGATCGGGGACCGGCAAATACACATCCGGTGAATACCGTACTTCCATCTTGAGTTTGGAGTCCTTCCGCTCCTCCTTCTTCTTCTCGACCTTCATTGCGTGTAGCTTGGTCTTGTCTGCCTGATCGTATACCCTGAGGAGTACGGTATATTGATGGGGATACTGTAGATCAAGGCATTGACTCACTTGTAGACGGCACCGAAACCGCCCTCTCCTAGCAGCTTCTCAACAACATACTTGCCGTGCGAGCCCTGAAAAGAATAGAGTGGTTACAGTAGATGTGGTTACGGTAGGAATATGGTAGGTCGGTACCTCGATGACGTGTCCCGCAGGGAAGTGAACATCTTCCTCTTCCTCACTCATTGGCGACCACTTGAGACGAGAGAAATGCGAAGGAATGAAGAGAGGAAGGGAGATAGATATGGGAAGAAAATAAGTTTGCAGATTTGATATTTGAATATTTCTGCTCTCGACGATTTCATTTCGATACTCCCTTCCCCCCACTCTCTCCCTCATTCCCTCATTCCCCCGTCTCTCGACCATGAGGAATGGTCGATTCCTCGTTCTTCTCCTCCTCTTCCTCTCCGTTGTCTTCGCTGCAGATAAGACAGAAGTACGTCAGATCCATTTTTCCTTGTATTCACATCTATCTTGTTTCATTTCACAATCAAGTATCTTGTTCACTAAATTTTCAACCAATGTTCAGAAATGTAAAGAGGACTCATCGTCCGATGAGTGCAAGAAGGATGAAACTAAAGATGCGACGTGCGCTCCACCTGTCCTCGTGAGTGACCCACCGAACCTGAATACCGTATCCCGAGATATACAACTAGTGCTTCCTAGTGGGGTTTCAATACGAGGGCGATCTCGCTGTGCTTACATTAGTCTGATAGTGAGAGCGGACACTGTGCCAAGCTGTAGAACCGTATGACCTACCGTATCCTACCGTATGCTCAGGTGGTGATCATCTTCACGGCGTACGGTATCTTCCTCGTCGGCATCTACGTCTACGGCGGCAAGCAGTGGATCGGACTCATGGAGGTACGGTAGATTACGGTAAATAGATCGAGATCAGAAATCAAAGATCACAGTTCAAAGACCAAAGATCAAATTGCAGGCGAAGGTGAAGATGCGCAAGTTGATGGCACTCGAGAACGCGCTCATTCACTACGACGAATACTGCGAGAAGCAGGGATTGCACGGAAGGAGGGAACTGTTCATTCCCGCCTGTGAGTATGGTAGTGGAGGGGCTTTGAAATAAAATCTGATAGTATGTTGAAACTGGTTGTCTTCCCTTCAAACGTTACATTCTTTTTCCGACTTCGAAATTCGATTTTTCTTGATTGTTGATGGAATATTCCTGTCGATTGTCAAAATGATTAATTGCTCATTGATCGTCTTTCTTCCCTTCAGCAAACGACGGCTTCTTCCTCGATCCTCTCGTGCAGGATGCTTGGCTCTCAGTGAACAATCTGCGCAAGCAGGTCGTCCAAGTGCCCACCTCCACCTATGATGTGAGTACGGTAGGACGATCGTGGACTGGCTTCTTGGGTACTGTAGAAAGATCAGGAATAAGTCGATAATTTGCAGAACATCATGCGCAGGAATTGGGACATTGTCAAACGCGAGAAGAAGCGCGACTTCAAGCTCAAGTAAATATTTTAAAATACGTTTTGTTTGAGTGAGACTTTTTTCTTGGACGATTTGTGCAGTACTTTGGCGTTTCATCGTTTCCTATATGATTTTAATTTCTTTTTTTTTCTTTTTTTTCTTTTTTTTTGGTTGATATTATGGTCGTAAAAGGAGGAAAATTGTAACTGTGCATGAACCTCGGGAATACTATCCCTAATATTAAATATTAATATTAATATTAAACTGATTAAAATTGCAGAAAGGACAGGAAGGAGAAGGAACAGAAGAAGAATCACGGCAACGGAGTAAGGATCATATTCGAAATTAGTTTTTAAAATACTTTTTAAAAAAATATATACTTATTAAACAAATTGCAGGATCCGGTGCTCAATCTCGACATGATCATCGAAGGACTGATGACCGCGATCGTACGGTAGTTATCGTGTGCTTACCGTATTCGCTTACTGTATCGATGGTATGATAGACGAATATTGATTTTCAGCTTTTCGAACCGAATCCGACGAGGGATCCGGAGCAGGATGGAGGAAGCAATGAGGGAGGAGGAGGAGGGCAATCGAAGGAGAAAGAGACAGAGGAGAAGAAGGAGAATGCGGGAGAGATGAAGGTGAGGAGTACGGTAGGGGTGCGGTAAACTATGGATACAGAGAAAAAGGTATCAATGATGAGTTCTCGATGGTATATTTGCAGGTGGAAATGAAGGATGAGAAGAAGGAAGATAATAAAGAAGAGAAGAAGGACGATAAGAAAGAAAAGACTAAAGAAGATAAGAAAGAAAAAAGTAAAGAAGATAAGAAAGAAAAGACTAAAGAAGATACGAAATCGGAGAAGAAAGAGGTTAAAAAAGAAGAGAAGAAGGAGGAGAAAAAAGAAGATAAGAAGGAGAAAAAGAAGGTATGCTCAGGCCTATTAAGCCTATTCGGCATCAATTGCTGATTAGATAATGATAATATTGCATGCATTTCCCTGTCATATTGTTATTTATTTATTTGCAGTAGAGTCGACGATTCAAGAGGGCTGCGATGGGACGCAATCGACGACAATTCCCTCTAGTAGTTACCCCCATTCTATCGTATTCCGTTCTGTTGTCTACCGTACCCCGACCCCATTGATCTATTCGTATCAAACCATTCAATCAAAGCATACCATAGTTCTATTTCTGTGCATAGGCACATTTAGAGCGCAGATAAAGCATAATTATGAATGACCCTGCATTCTATCTATCTACTCTGACACGAACAACTATCGTAAAAGCTCGAAATTTTCTGTAGAATGCCCCATATCTCCCTCTTGTATTAATGTGACAATGTGTTGTGAATTAGTTCATTGTTTTGTGATTGGTAATATCAGATGATTGGGTTACAGATAATGATAGCTTTATCAGAAGAGTCTTTCATTCGATTCGCTCAAGTCTTGGGCGATTCTCCGACTTGAATCGAATTCTCCATTCGATTTGCACGATCCGACGGAGCGAAATTGACTGAATACGTGAAGGGCATCGATCCATCCGAAGGCAGTAGATCACACTGGAAGAAAAGATAGATACTGTAGATGAGATACGGTAACCCGATCGATAATACCGTACCCACCTGAATCTCCTTGTCCTCTGTTCCGGAGAGTGCAGTGCAATCCTCACAGAGAGCGAACGAGAAGAGCACATCGAGACCGCGCCGTCTGAAGGATACGGTATTATAGAAATAAAACGTTCCGGACACACGACTGTGTACGCTGAAATATGTGCGGCTCCTGTAGGGGGCGTGGCTTCACTTTGAGAAAGTGCGCGGCAGCGTTTAAAAGTGCGAATTTAGTTTAACTCTAAGTTTACTTCGCCTCCGCTAGTGCTTCTATCGTATGTGAGCACATTATAAGTTAGAAAAATATAAAGTAACGTGTGAAAACGGCGGTGGTGTAGTTCGAGTTCTGTCATTTCATAAACCTCCCTAGTCGCGTACGGAACGTTATATTTCGTGGTGTATGACAAACTTTTAAACTTCTATGATAGACAGTTAGATATCGATCCACCGTACTCCAATCTCATTGTCAGCCAGTTCGCGATCGAACTACAGTAATATCACCGTGCCTTCGAGTCATCTTGATACGGAGTGATCGCACGTTTGGCTTGCCAGCACGGTAGAGAATCTCGAGCAGTCGCGTTTCGAGCTGCACAAATCGATTGGTACCGTATCCAGGTAATCAGTTACAGTACTCAGCCATGTATCGATTTCTCAATCCACCGTATCACTTACATCGGCGACTTCCGACCAGGGGATGTGCGTCTGCATGGTGACTTCATCGACGGGTTCGGCCGAGAGAGACTCGCGGGAGGGATTCATGGCGACCACTCGGGAAAAGGACAAGGGATGGGAATGAGGGTGAGGGAGAGATGATGGAGTGACATAATTGTGTTTGTTATCGGATAGCTCACGTGCAAAATAGCTTCAAGGTGGTGAGATTTCAAATCTATTCTCCGTCCAAGTTGGCACGATCTTCCATCGAGTTGAACCTTCCTTGGAATTTCGGAACAGAACTCCTCTGTGAACAAAAACCGAATTCGGTGTTCCAAAAGATGGGGTCAGCGCCGTATTATCAGCTTTACGCGCTCCACCTCCCCGCAATGGGGCCGACGCCAATGCCAGAGAACCTGACAGAGGGTCGAGCCGACCGAGGCCCGCCGACAGGAGCACGAGCGACGCTCGGAGAATGGATTAGCAATCTCATCATTCCCAGATTCGAGAGAGAGGAGAGAACATCTCTACGAGGGGCACACTCTAGCCGCACCGGGTAAGAGACAGGGCAAGGAGGCGAGGGAGAGGAGAGAGATGGGAGAGGCGCTGGTTCTTCTCTCTAACATTTCCCCTTCTCCTCCTTCCCTCCCTCGGAATCCTCAATTGATAAGTGTAAACTAAAGAGATCAACGATTATTCCAAAAAAAAAGAGGCCGAGCTTTTTGGAAAGTGTTACAGAATCGCTGTGTAGTTTCCTTTCAAAAGTCTTTATCCACAATCAATCGAGTGGCGATATCTCATTCATTCATTCATTGGTACTCTTTGCCTCGTTCAGATCGAAGGGAGCCGGACGGCCATCCTCAGTTAGCGTCTGAATGATGATCTTTGATCTTTGAACTTCATCCTGATCTTTGATCTTCGCCCCTTCTCACATTGACGTAGTCGACGATGAAGTTCAATCGATTGGGTTTGGCGGAGGGAATGTCCATGAGCTGCGCCTTTCCGGTCTCGTGCAGATCCATCTGCAAAGGGTACGGTAGCTGGAATACAGTATCGATCGATCGAGCCTCCTTGCGATTGCCCCAGCGCTTGTCGCACGAGAAGACGCGGCACAGCCTGCAATCGATAGTTGCAGGCTACGGTAGTTTGCAGGGGTTAAGGTAGGGAAGGGGAATCACGAACTGAGCGGGACGACCGGCTTTGGCCGAGATGGCTCGAAGCATCTCTTGAAGAGGGCAGTCCTGGCCCGTCTCCAGCGAGCACTTCGTGTAGTGAATCTGAGAATACGGTAGAGTACGGTAGAGGATACGGCATGCTCACTCCATTCGACCAGTAGACGAACATGACACGACACATGACCGTATCGACGCTGGAATCAGGGTACGGTAGAGTGCTGTAGGCTAAAGTATCCTTACGCGATATCCATGATGCTCGAGACTCGAGAAGTAGTGGACGAGATCTGCCTGAACTCGAAGGGTTACGGTATTCCTGGATCGATACCGTACTCGAAACTCTCCGTGTTGTTTCTTCTCGTGGGAGTAGAGGTCGCGAGTGGCCTGATATCGATCGGGATACGGTAGGATTATCGATTGACTACTGTACTGGAAGTGGTCTGAGGCTCTTCTCGAAGCTGCGCGGGGACGACGAGTAGAGGAGGAGTCTCCACGTTGACGGAGATCGAGAAGAGCCTGACTGCAAGGGAAGGAGTACGGTAGGCGATCGAGGACTGAGTGGGGTACGATAATCGATCGGGAGGGTACGGTACTGACTTGAGCTCATCGGAGACGAGCTTCGCAGTCTCTGCAGAGAAGGGCTTGTCGCTGGAGAGGAGGAGATTGATCTTTGATCTCTGACGTCATCGAACCTTTCCTCGAGTATCTTGCACTGAAGGGTGAAGTCGAGGAGACGAGCCATGGCGACCGACCGAAAAGAGGGAATGGGAGGTGAATGAGGGGAGAAGGGAGCGAGATCTTTCAGAAATCACGTAGGCATATTTTGCATATCATTCTGTGATTTGATCTGTAGGACTTGCACTGTACAAAATAGCTTTATTTACAATGCAGTTACAAATGCCATTCCTGGCTTCATAGTCCGACATCATAGTCGGCCTTTCCTGCAATGAACGACTTGACGAATGCGAGATGGACGTCACTCGGCTGGAGGGCTGCAGCTGCTGCAGGGAGGGAGGAGATACGACCCCACCAGGAGGAGAGAAGGGGCCAACGGGAGGAGGGGAAGGGAGAGGGAAGGGAGATGGGAGAGGAGAGCAGGGAGAGACGTTCGAAGAAGGGGAAGAGAAGCCAATCGGCGAAGCCGGGAGAGGAGCCTGGAAATAGGTGGGTGATCACAGTCACAAGAATACAACTATTCCTCACCTCCAAAGTACTCCTCCTTCAGCAACTTCTCGATTCCATCCACAGCATCCTCCACTGCCTTTATCTTCGCGTCTCTCGGTTCTCCCTCGAGATTCTCTCTATAGATGGCGAACAGACCGTAGAAGGCCGTCGTAAGCTGCAAATATCGATTTTTCATTGTTATCATGTCAACCACAAATAGTTCATGATCACAGATGTCTGCTCACAAGTGATCACTGCTCGTAACACAATTGCACGCTTGTGCACAACTCTCTTCCCGTGTTTCTCTCTCCAACTCGGCGCAGAAACTTCCCTTCTCTCTTCGTCACAAACTACTTGCTCTATTTTTCTGTTAGTAGCTTAGGTTCGACTTCTCGAGTACGTTACCAGATCTTTTTTCAGTATTTCCAGCTTATTTCACCCAAATTCTTAGTCTTTCTGTAATTTTTCAACAACAAATCTCTCACGGGAGCTGCTTGCTCCAGCAGGATTCTCTGTCTCGCCCTCAGATAAGGATCGGTGGGCAGAATGGCCGACTCCGGGTAGATTCCGTCCAGATACTCTGGGATGATGCCCGATTCGATCACGACCTGAGGAGAGATCAAAGATCAGTGAAGCCCAGCAGAGACGGGATAAAGATCAAAGATCAACTCCTCGTACCTTTCCGTCCTTCTCGAAGGTGGGCACTTTGCCCTGGGGGTGCTTGTTGAAGTACCACTCCGGCTTGTCAACGAGATTTATGTTCACGATTTCGACTCTGTAAGAGATCAAGGATCAGTTTTCTCCTTTTTCTCGGAATATTTCTCGAGCGTGAGTGTACCAATGAGAGATCATTGAGAGATATCAAGTTGATATCAAGTTGAAATAGATCAGAGAATCTGAATACTCACTCAATTCCCTTGGCCGCTGCATACAGCACTGCTCTCTCGGCCCACGGACAGAAGCGCATACTGTAGATGCGAGCCTTTCCCGGGGCAAGAGGAGGCTCAGGGTCGCCTGCAATCGATACGGTATCGATCGATAAATAATTTCGACCTTGACCTACCTTTCTTGAGAGCCGGAGTATTATTGCCGATGATCTTGACCATTGCTGATTGCTGGTTGATTAGTCTTCTGAAATGGCGACTTGAACCAGAGAGCATAGTGAACTGTGAATGCTAGCAAGAGAGCGAAATGTTGTTGGTTGGCGTTCAACGAGAGAGACGCGGGTATTTATCTAGGCGAGATAGGGGGAGGAGAGGGTGGACACAAACTAGAGTTGTGCGTCCTTTAGTGTGTTTTATACCCCCAATGTGCCTCACTATAGCGTACTCTCTAGCCAGAGAGAGATCGAGGGATAGGACTGTATTTTCTCGAACTGTCAAGGTCATAATGTGCTTCTAGTCTAGTCAGTCCTCATTTTCTCTATTAATTCACAACTCAAACTAGCACTCACGTACTCTAGTTTCTACATTCCTTCTTCTCTATTCCTTCCCTTGTCATTGTTGATCTCCATAGCTCTCATAGTCGGTTGCTGATGCAATCTAGTCTGTGCCCACATTGTGGCAACAAGTATCTAGCTTATTCCTAGTCGTGCAATAATGTGCGACTTTCCTAGGGGTGATGCAACATATCTTCTCTCGACAATCATCCGCCACAACACCATTTTATCATCATAGTACGTCAATTACCGGTGCAAGAGACAACAGGAAGGAAATGGAAAACCGGATACATAATAAACTTAAAATAGGGCTACCGAAGAGAGGGAAAGAACCGAGATAAGCTAAGAAGAGACCAGAGAAAGCATCTGAAAAGAGCAGTCAACGGATTAATTTACGATACATTCTTACCGAGATACATAATATACTTACCGAGAGAATCTCAACAAAACGAAAACAAATAATATTAGCAAAGTATTTAAGCAATAATAGCAAAGGGTGAGTCTCTAGTAGACTCGGGGTGGGGAGGGGGATCTCAATATGCATGAATCTTCTGGGGGTGAAAACAGGCAACAAAGAGGGACTAGTCCTATAGAGAGTGGGAGAATAAATCAATCCTTCTTATAGATTGAGTCTCATTCCGAATGCTCTTCTGAACTTGGAATCGTACTCGTGAGCCAGCTGCTTCATCAGTTCAGCCACTGGATCTTGAGGACGAGCGACGGCTTGAAGGGCCTCCGAGAAGTGGGACAGCATGCTCTGCAAGTCCATTTGTCAGGATAAGTTTCGTGAATTCTAGTTTCAAGAAGTCAAATATAGAAAGAGATCAGCATGAGCCCGGTTGCAACGATCAGTGCGCAATAATTTAATCAACAGAGAGCTATGAACACCGTATAATCTACAGTTAGAAAATACGTGCTTCAGGTGCTCAATATACTACCAAAGATCATGGAAAATTTAGTCGTGTGTTGGCAATGATGAGAAAACGAAACATACCGTGAAGTCGGAGATGAGGACCCACATGCTTCCGGACGGGATCCGATTGACCGTCCAGATCATCGATCGAGACTCGTGCACCCAGAAGTCGTACGCGAACGCGTTGTAGTGCACCTGAGTTTGTTACTAGTTATTTTATCCTGCACATCACGGAAGTATCAAACAATCCATCAAACTCGAAACTATAAAATATTCACGCAACACTGATCCCATTGGAGTCTAAACATTGTATGCAACAAAAGACAAGGCTGTCATTGAACGCACACGCGAACGCATTGTAGTGCACCTGAGTTTGTTACTAGTTATTTTATCCAGAACAACATGGAAGCATCAAACAATCATCCCCACTCATAACTATAAAATATTCACGCAGCACTGATCACATTGGATTCTGCATATTTTTTCATAGCGAACTCGACAAGCTATTACACCTATCCACAGTTATACAATTCTCCCGCGGCACAAAACTCCCACCCTCTCCCCTCTCACCTTCCTTCCTCTGTGATCGACCTCGTCCAGGTTGATCGTCGGCAGGAACGAGATGTCCTGCAATTATTAATTTAATTTTTCTGATCACTTTCACCACCGCATCAATGTTTTGACTATCACCACTGTACAACCAACCCATGAAACTGTGAGCCCCCACTGGGACTTTCAAACTTTCGCTTTTTTTACAACAAAACTCTGCAACTCACAGCGGAGTGACCCTCGTAGAGGGGCGACACGAGATACTGCGGGAAGAGGGAGATCGAGTCGTCCTTCGCGCCAGAGACTGAGAAACGATCGTCCTGAATAGAGAGATTTCATCAATCATATCCTCACCGTCCCCGCTTCGACGCATCTACATTACCACTTCAGCTTTCTTTTTCGCAATAATATCGTTTTATCGGCCTCTTAATCATTGTTTCAGGCTATCTACATCTCCATTCGAGACTCGTATCGGGTAATGGATCGTCCTTGTCGCTCTTCAATCACTCACCACCAATCGTCCGGCGGGGGCGGCTCCCTTCGTGAACTGGCGGAAGAGAGACAGCACCGTCTCGTTGTACTCGTCGATGTGCTTCCTGCAAATGAGCAGTGATGATTAAGTATAGTTATTAGACCGTAAAAGAGCCTCAGAACACTAGCTCCGGCGTTTACTATATATCAGTCATTTGTGAAACTCGCATCCTCTCGAACAGAATCAATAATTAAAAAGTTATTTTCTCACAGCTTTTAGAGCAAAGTTTTGCTACAAACCTCACTCCTGAAACCTTAGCTCTATTCCCACACAAAATAACAAGAATTAGATTTTCGTATGGAATTGCGACCAGACATTATCAATTACAATTACCTTGCACTAAAAATCGCCTTTGAAGCACCACACTATCTGCTCAACACGCATTCCGAAATCATAGATTCTTCCTATCATCCCACTCCGTCTCCCTAGCCCTTCCACCATCGGCACTCACCGGACATCCTTGGGGACGGCCTCGAGGAAGACGGCTGCATTGGTGCCGGATGGATAGCTGCCCTTGTCGTCGGGACGGAAGGAGGGAGGAAGACGGACACGATTGAAGAGATTCGCGAGGAGGATCAGCATCTTCCTGTAAAAATAATCGAGTGAATTATCAGAAGATGTATAGTAGAAATATTATTATTATTGATGACAAAGAGCCACATGAGATCATCTACCCCAAGTTGTAAGTCAAGTGAAGATCCTGCGAAACACTAATGCACAATTAACTTCCATTTCTACAATTATATTTTTTTACAAAGACCGAGGACAACCCATTGAGTTTCCAGAATGAACTGCCAATTGAGGGTTTGCAAAAACACAAATATCCCGATCACACATTTTTTAAAGTTTTTTTAAAACAAACCCGCAGACTAGTAATCAACTTCCTCAAATGCATCCTCAAATAATCATATCTTGTAGCACCAAACCCGTACCTCTTGAGTTCCTCTCCCGAGTACTTCTTGCAGTAGGAATGGAATACTCCATTGTGCAGCAGATGGACGAGGAGGAGGTTGCCCGGCGCCTCCTTCACGTTCACCGCCAGCTGCCACATTCCCTTCGCGCGACCCTGCGAGACGAGAGAACTTGATTGAGATCAGATACAGCGATCGACTTCCTCATTTCATAATCAGTTGGATTTGCACTATCTCAAGCTATGGATATCGAGCTCTATTCTCCCATGAACAACATCTTTTTTTTTCCAAAGGCGAAGAGAAATATATTGAGGGCGGTGAAAAAATTGTCAATTCAAGACCCCTGGAAACACGAATGATCCTCTAGTTCAATGGAAGGGTATTTCCCAGAATCACTACCGTAACTCCTCCATCCTACCGTACCTTCTTATCGATCAGCTGGAGATGTCTGAGCAGTTGGACGGAGAAGGCGACGAATAGACGCAGCTGCTTCTGCAGACTTCCGTCCGTCGCCTGCACTCGAGTGAAGAGGGAGAACGACTGAGTCAGCAGGGTGAGCGCACTCTGCAAATGGTAGAGGATTGGTTAATCAATACTCGGAATGTTTTTACTCTCTTTCTTCGTTCACGCAATGGAATTAAATTTCTCGGAAGCACAGCCAAATTATGCTTTTTAAAAGCGCAAATGCACAAGCTGGGTTGATCGACATTGATATTTTTAAAATTGTTTCCTAGAGAGCTCAACCCATTGACTCTATCAAAACTACGTTCAATTTATTCTCTCCGGAAACACAAATGCGCCAGTACTTATTCCGTCAATTCCCAATCACTCCCTCTACCGTACCTCAGCCCGGTTGGCGATGGAGTTGATCGGGTTGCCCTTCTCGTCGGCGACGATGACATCGTGATGGACGTACGCGAGGAGACGAAGGAGATACGAAGTGGTGAAGGGAGGATTGCCTTGCAGATTGGAGAGAGACGCAGTCAGAAGACGACGAATCTTGCTGAAACCAGAGGAGATTAGTTTAGAGAGAACTGTAAACCAGCCTGATCGCTGATTCATGGGCCTTTCATAGATTGAACATTTTTCACAATGCAATCCTTCCTCCTGGATCTTTATAGGAAAAAAGTATTCCTGTCTAATCGCTGCCCCACATGTCCTATACAGCTTGGAACAATTTATCAAATCAGTAAATCGCCGTACCATCTTTTACAAACCCAAAAATTTCCAAAGCAGCTGAGTCACTGCCTCACCCTCCTCACATAACCCCTACTCTGTTCTGCCAATCAATTCGCCCACGGATCTCGTCGGATAAACACAAAGACAAAGACGCCATCTTACTCACCCGGTGGGGATGCCCATGAAGATGACGGTTCCGGATCGATCGAACCCTCTTCGACCGGCTCTTCCACTCATCTGACGGAACAGCAGCGGATTGAGATTGGGAGTGTCCACGCCGAAAATAACCGACTTACACGGCATGTTCATACTGCAATGATAGAATATTAGCTCCTCTTATTCCGAAATACCAGTAGGCTCGCTGTCCCACAAGCCTTTCATAGGACGCAAGTGTTCTATCAAATAATCACGAGTTGGAAATTACCTCAAGAACTAAATATCATCTACCGTAACCCTCCCTTCCCCCATCTACCGTACCCGAGAGCGAGGGTGGAGGTGGAGAAGATCAATGCGAGATGGCCGGATCGGAAGAGGATCTCGACAGCTCCTCTCTCCTGCGTGTTCAGTCCCGCGTGGTGGAATCCGATGCCGCGCTCAAACAGACGCAGCAGCATCCTGTAAAATGAAGTTTATTTTATTTTCAAAGACACAGGAGCGATACCACAACTATTGCTACACAAGTATACTTGAAATCTTTGCAAATCCCAAGTATCCCTCCTCGAAAATTACAAGTTTCAAATCCCCCCTATCCCACTCTCATCCGAAGGCGATACAATACTTCCTCTATTACTCCTTCAACTCCAACCAATCACTCACTTGGTGCTCTCTCTGTTCTTGCTCGCCCTGTTCATCCTCTCCACCACCTTCTCGTACACGTCGTCGTCGTAGATGCGACCGTGCAGCTTGAATCTGAAGGAAGAAAGATCATCGTCCGTTGATCCACTTTTTTTGTCGTTTCTAGAAGGTACCAATGTCCCACTGACTGCCACGATAAATAGTCAACTTGAATAATTTTTGGAACTACAGAGGGACTGGCGAGCAAAAGACTGAAAACCTGTCACCTCTCAAAATGGTTCAGATTTTTTGCCGCGATTGTCGTAGAATAATTGATCACTACCGCTCAACCCGCAACTTGACCACTCTTCGAAACGTCAAACACCCCTGTCACTCCCACCTCGCGAGTGCGACCTTCATCTTTGCCTTGTGCAGCAGCAGAGGATCCATCTCGTCGGCCGCGCCATCGTCGTCTTGAGCGGGAGGGCCTTCCTGCGAACAGATAACAATAGAAATCTATTCCTCAAACAATAGCCTAATCCCAAAAACTACAGCCATTCGCAAAATGTCACGGCACTGTTATTTGTTTTTTCGCTTTCACTCCCATTAACCGTCCTGCCAACTACGTCTTTTCCACACCCCTAGCTCTGGTATTGCTCACCTAATAGGCCACCTAATATAGAGGGGTCTGAGGACCCTCACCTAATAGGCCACCTATAAAGGATCGCTGGCTTTGGGCTCCTCAGTCTCCCTAATAGGTCACCTAATAACCCTTCCTAATAGGCCACCTAATACAGCATACGTGCTAGCAAAGCATACATGCGCGGCCGAAGTGCATTTTGCG
>LS499523.1:512985-528420 GCA_900490845.1 Pristionchus japonicus
CTCCTCAGTCTCCCTAATAGGTCACCTAATAACCCTTCCTAATAGGCCACCTAATACAGCATACGTGCTAGCAAAGCATACATGCGCGGCCGAAGTGCATTTTGCGCTGTCGAGGAGTCCGCTCGCTTTATTTCGAAATTTTATTTTATTATCGTTGTTTTACGCTGATTTACTGTAACCTCGCTGTATAAACTAAGATTTACAAGGTTGGAGATCACTGACGGCTCTTCATTATCTAATATTCCTCAATTTCACGCAAGCAACCGGATTCGCTCAAGAAATGGTTAGTTCGCATTCACGTACAATAACGTTATCATTTCAGAGCTCGTCTTTTTCCATTCAACTGCGTTTGTTCGTCATATTGGTCACTAAGGTATACTTTTCTAAGCTTAATTCTATTATTTGATTTCAGCAGTTTTCTTAAATGCGAAGTTATCAAGATCAAGCTATTCGCTCTCTTCAAGTTCGATTCTTGTTCAACTGCAAAGTGTAGACATGCCGTAGATGTACCTCACCCATATTGTATCGTTTGTGAGTAAAGTAATGCAAATATTCTGCGCTTGGATTATGAGCAAACGGATTACAAACTGATTACCTTCGACGATTTTGCTTACAGTATTCTGTTCACCTAATAGGCCACCTAAAAAGCGAGCCTCTCTCCTCCCCTTTGCCACCTAATAGGCCACCTAATAGAGCTTTTCACCTAATAGGTGACCTAATGACTCACCTAATTGTGTACTAACTTGTGGCCTATTAGGTGGAATATTAGGTGTCCTATTAGGTGAGCAATACCAGAGAGAAACGACAGATCCCCATCCCTGCCCACCCCATCCTCACCTCTCCCTTCTCGCCTCCCTTGTCTCCCTTGCTCTTCGTCTTCTTCTCCTTGGCATCTCTCTTCCTCTTGGCCATCTTGGCCATCTTCTCCTCATCCTTGATCATGAACTTCGCCTTGTACTCTGCCGACTCCTCCCACTCCTTCTGACGCGCCTCCAGCTCCTCGCACAATCTGCAATCGGAGAGGAGTGAATAAGTCCATGTGGAGGTTCAATCGAATGCTACATCACCATTGCAAGCCCAACCCATCACATGATACGTTGCCTCCGCAACCTCGCCCAACCTAGGCGAATAGTAGTTTTTTTCTTAAACCGGAACGCTCACTCAAACCGGTTTGGCTCATAAACGTCTATTCTATCTAATCCCTCCATAACCAAAATCCTTGTAGTATTTTTCGCCACAGAGAACTGGCACAAATTATTTCAGGCCCAATCCATCACATCACATGATCCCTCCGCAACGCCAGCCAGCCTACTCCCCAATTTGTAAGCATATAGTTTTTTTCACACCGAAAATCACAATCAAATCGCTCTTGCCTACCACCATCAACCATATCAACAACTTTCGCAACTCCGAAAAACCTACTCTCAATTTGCTAGAAAAAGTATTTTTCACACAGCAAAATCTACATCGAATGGCTCTTGCCACAACCATTAGTCCTATCAGTACCCTCTGAACCCCACTCCACCTACTCCACTTTCTTCTTCAACTCACTTCATGGCCAGCTCCTCGCACACGGTTCGATCGTCGTTGAAGCAGATGCCGGGCAGCATGTTCTTCTCCTTCAACTCGTCCACCAGAGGGATGATGTTGTTCATCGCCACCTCCACCTGTAATGCGAATTAAACACTTCTGTATGCCTCATTTGATCGGCCCGCACTTTTGCTGCATCACCAGTACTTCAAAAGAACACACTACAGCACGATACAATGAATCGGTTATGCTCAATATCAGTCTAGTAAAAAATTCAATTCCGGTTTCACAGTCACTACAACCTCACGAAACATCGCATCGAGCGATCATGCCCCTCTTCTCTGCAGAAATAATCCCTCACTCACCCTATTGAATGGCACTGCTCGATTCTCCAGCTGCTCCTTCACCGGCTCGCCCAACTTCTGCAGCACGTTCGTGATCTTCGACTCGTCCTGGTTCAGCCACTCCAGCAGTCTGCAATCGATACGAGCGTTACCGTAGTCCACTACCGTATTCCCAATCGATAACTGTCTCTTCTACCGTAATCCACCGTACTCACTTCTTCTTGAGCTCACTCTCGAGTGCTCGCAGACCGGCTCGATTCAGCCAGACGGGCGCGCCCGCCGTGTACTTGAAGTACTTGCACGGCTCCAGATTCGTCCTGACAAGAGCGAATCAATAATCTGTGGCTACAGTATCCTCGGCGATCAATCAATCAATCAATCGATAAACCGTACTTGATCGACTCGTCCACCTCGCTCATCATGCGGTAGAGTTGGAGCACCTGGAAAATTAATGCGTCACACGTTTGTTAAAACACTGTGCATAGTGGATTACACCAATATTCGGGATTTTCCTCATAGCAAAATCATTTTCCTTTATTCAACCATCGTTGTTTCACCCAATCCTCATATTTCCATCTCCTCACCTGTCTGGAGGTGAGCTGCTGATCCTCGGGGATGCCGAACATCCTCATCTTCTCGGGCGTGAACACTCCGTACGGCATGAACTGCTGGATGCAGTCGCCCGATGGCTGAAAACAGAGAAGAGATATCAAGTGGTACTCAGGTGTCAGGTATTTCATAAATCCCAGAGTTCACAAGAAGTGTAATAAACGGAACGAAGTTAGCCTACAAATTGCCATTTATAATGTGGTATCTATGCTGCAGACGTTCCACAAATAACTGAGGGTATTGAAGAGCCCAATCATTCTCCGCAGGACGAGTCAAAATCATCCAATCCCATCGACTCACCTTCTTCGCCACTTGCCTCTCTGCTCCCTCTTCCTCTCCATCCTCACTAATCGTTGGCATCTCAATCTTCTGGATGGCCATCTCCAGCTCCGAGTATCGCTCCCCGTACGTGATCAGATCCACCTGAGATAATAAATATTTTCGATGAATACACTGTTATTATCAGAAGTGAAGTAAATGGTTTAGAACTCGAATGACTTTTGGAACCCCACTTCATCAGCATGTTTTTGGATTAGCCACTCTTCTTGGAGAACAATATTGAAATAATCAAAGTTCAAATTATCAAAACACACCTCCACCTCTCTATTATCACCTACTCTTGAAACATTCGTCCACTCTTCAAGTAACCACCAGAGATCAAAAACTGGGATCCCGTCCAATCACTCCTCTCTAACCCCTCCCCCTCACCTTTCTCTTTCCTCCACTCTTGAGCTGCTCTCCCTTGTCCAGCCACTCGTGCAGTTTGCCAGCATTTCCGATGGTGGCAGAGAGGGCGATGAATGGACAGCGAATGAAGAGGAGCAGATGCTCCCACACCGGTGCTTCCTGCGAAGCACTGCAACAGAAGGGAGGGTTTAAATTTTTTTATGCTCTGCTTTTCCTGGCAAGATTGAAGGGAAGAAGATCAATGTTCCTATACTGTACTGACGTGGCCGAAAATCAGCTAGATAAATTTTGACACTTTTATTTAAAAAAAATTTTTCGATCTACTCGCAAATACCATCGAAAATCCATTTTCTATCGTTTTTTACGAAGCATTTGCAACCGGATACAAACTACCATAAAAACTATTTGTGAATGTTTATATACGAAATCTTCCAAGAATCAAAGCCAACCTTCCTGCAGATATTATTCACAACTGCTGCAGCCCCATCCAACCATGTCCCCATTCCACTCACCCAATCGAGTGGACCTCGTCGAAGATGACGTATTTGATGCGGGCCGCGAACTGTTGCACGATGGGATTCGTCGAGAGGAGAAGGTTCTCGAGGGCGTCGGGTACGGTGACGAGCACCTGCAAGAAGCGATGGACTCGGATTGTGTCTCGATAGCAGTATGCATTATTTTTCACTGTTAGCCGCAATTACAATGGCTTGTGGCAAACTGTTGAGCTTTTAGGTAACCAATGAGGCACAAAATGGTTAGGATTTTTCCGGATTTCTCACAGTCTGCTCACCTGGCACGACAGGGCGTTGTTGTCGTAGTCATTGGTGAGTGCTCCAAACAGACTCTTTCCTCGCAGCAGCGTCTTGTTGCGGAAGCGAGCGTAGATCGAACCGCACACCTGCAGGCATTCGAGTTTCATTATACACTCATTAGTCTCACGATGGATCAACGAGCAATAGTGTCTCCAAATGGTCTGGAAAAAATACAACAACGACAAACCACTTTTCTAGCTTTGGTTTCACGCTTCCCCTATTACACCAATGATTGATTTACCAGCAATAACTTCTTGCTGTGTCTGAACCAACAACCGTCCCTTCTCAGTTTCACCCTCCCCTCATACCTGATTAGTGAGTGCCTTCGAGGGGGACACGTACACGACGACGTCCTCGTCCGACGACCGCAGCACCTTCTCGATGCAGTAGTACGAGACGAACGTCTTTCCCGCGGAGGTCGGAGCGATGATCAGCGCAGAGTTGCCTGCAACAGTCGAAATACAATTCGCAACATTCGCACCAGCCAGTCTGCGTTTCACCGATTGCCTAAAATTCCAGAATTTATCTCAAACCAGTAAGCATTTGATCTGCATTTAAAAAACACAATTTTTTTAACTGTACAGTAATCCTACAGTACTCATCCGTCCCTTCATACCGTACCCAGATCGACGGCGTCGAGCATTCTCCTCTGCCATGCATCGGGGGCGAATCCGGTGACTCGATCGTCCTTCTGGGCGTCCGATTGGATGTCGATCAGCTCTCCCGCGTGCTCCATCTGGTAGTACACCTGCAAGGAAGAAGAAACGTTATTATAGAACACAAACATGTGAATAATTACAGCATCCTCGTCACGTAATGATATGAATACAGTGCGAAGCATCAATGACCAATCCAGAGTTAGGAAGTTTTTTTTCAACTATAATCCATTCATCTATTGCCACCACATAAATGTGTAGAATAATGAGGACATGTTGAAACATCAAAAACTCGTTAGGAAATTGTTTACGCACCCTGATTTAACCAACTACTATCACCACTGGTGCACCAATGAATTTGAAAACATGACGCAGCATCCCCTTACCATGTTGATGTCCAGATCGAGCTTCTTGTTCTTGGCATCGGACGAGGGTTTGGTGCCAGTGGGCGCCTCGAATCCGAGCGACACCCACAGATCGACAACCTGTGAAATTTCAGTATCAGTGGGAGAACATCAACGTATGAAAAATAAAAGACGCAATTTGACGTGGCTGCAAGTTTCCTACAAAAAATTCATAAAAATCTAGTCACCACATGCATTGCACCCGGGTTTCAGTGGGAGCATATCAATAGGTGAATTTCACTGGATTCAATTTGTCACAAACCTCGCATCAACAAACAACAAAAATTCGAATGTCTGATCTACTCTCTCCAAGCACGTGAATACGAGAGTCCCCCCCCCACCCTCCTCACCTGCGACTTCTGCTTGTCATCGAGATGGGTCCAGTGCTTGGTAAGGCAGTTCTTGATCAGTCCGACCAGCTTCACGCCCTCCACACGGCGATCAGCGCTGCAGACCATGATTTGCTTGAGAGAGAGGCGAATAGAGACCACCCACCCATTCATGCCCCACTCACTACGTAAGATGCGAATATCTCTTTCGATTTCGGTGCACAGTGAATAGAATTTTCCAATAAAACCGATTACTCTCAAATTTACAAGTTTCAAGAACTGTGTGTCAGCACATCTCATGTTTCAGGAACTGTGTAAAATATGGTACCACCGTTATGTCCAACGCAGCGTCAAGAACAAGTGAATAAAACATCAATCCCTCCCTTCCCCCTCTACTCACACTCGCTCCTTGCCGGCCATCTCGTCGAGCAGCGTCTTGCCTATTCTCACGGTCATCTCGAACTCGCACAGCGCCTTCGACTCCCCGAGATCCAGAGAGGACAGCAGACCCTCGAGGTACGTCACCGCCTGTGAATGAGAGAGATCGATAATCACCATGTTACCGTATCACCTTCATGTTTCAGGCTTTATACAAATTCCAACTTTACTCTCAGCAATAGTGCAGTTGAGCGATAGGGTTGAAAAACAACACTTTTCCCGATCAATCGATAATGATCTTCATCTACCGTAGCTCCTCATGACACTCACATTCTTTCCCTGCTGGAGTCCGAACTTGATCTTTGCCTTCTCTCCGTCGGCAATCTTGGCCGTCTTGGCACTCTTATTCGCCTCCATAATGGCGTCCTTCTTGCTCGGCTGCTTCGCGCCCGCCTTCCCGCCGCCACCGCCTTGCTGCAACGGGAGGGAGATAAAGATTAGCCAATGGAACATCAAATACATTGCTATAAAATCTTTTTTTTAAATTACAACTGTGCTTCAGACAAGGTACACAATACAGCACATTGTCGAGTACATTATTCAATCCCATACCTTCTGTCCGCTCCATCCTCCCTTGCCGCCCTTCTTGTCCTCCTTCTTCTCCGTTTCAGCCACCACATATCCCTTGGGAGTGCGAGAGAAGTCGACGAGCAGATTCGAGCCACGGCCCTCCAGCGAGTTCGAGAACATCTCGTACCTGCGAGGGTGGGGGTTCAGTTGCTGATCAAAGCATGAGCTGATCATGATCAAGTGATCTAGCTGCCATTCTTTTACCCAACAAAAACAAACAAACAAACATTTCGTTTAAAGATTAGTTCACCGACCATCTGCTCATGAACTGCTTCATCTTGTTGGCCCTCTTCAACTGCCACAGATTCTCGATCTTCTCGGGCGGCTTCGTGAATTCCTCCTCGACCTCGCGGAACTTCCACGCGAGATTCTCCTTGAACCAGTCCGCGTAGTCTGCAAGTGGATTCTCGCTCCACCATCAGTTAAAGATAAACGCAGGAAGATGAAGTCAATGAATAGGACGAGTATACAAACATCAACGTTTCAGCATCAGACAATAATCAATTGTTGGGAGAAAAAGACAGTTAATTGTGTGAATTCTAGTCTAAACAACAAGACTATCACCGTTTCACAGCTACCCCATAATCAAATGATGGTTCAACAAATTAGTGAATGTAGCAATGGGAATCCAATCAATCAATCAATCAATCAATACTTCCACCATACTCACCCTGCTTCCTTCCGTCCTTGACTCGATTCTCACTCTGCAACTCCTTCATCTCGGGGATGAGCTTGGAGAGGAAGTCGGACTCCATCTCGTAGAGGATCGGCAGTTGGGAGAGAGGCTTCTCCGTCTCCTCCACCACCTCCAGCAGTCTGCAGAGGGGGGATTAGTGATTGATGGGGGCTACTGTAGTCAGTTATCGATTGACGAGACTACTACCGTACCTCTCATTGGTATCGACGGCGATGCTCTTCGTGAGCTTGGCCTCCGAGTGCAGCTTCGCGAACTCTTCTTGCACTCTGCAAAGCGAAGCATGACTTTTATTCTCTGATCAATTCCATTATGTAATTAGTTTCTGCAACTTTCATTGGCTCAACAAGTGCCGATGCAACCAGTAACCACCGGGTCGTCCCCTCTCTCTCACCTGTACGGCATGACAGCTTCATTGGCGCAAATCTCATCAAAGATGGAGATGATCATCCGACCGTCCCACAGATCGCCCAGCGAGAATGACACTGTCTGGAACACAAGGATACATTTTACTTCCATCATTGCCTCTTTCGCATTTTTTCCAAGCTGTGGTTGAGAACGTCTTCATGTAGATCAACACAACCACCGGCATTTCACGATTCGTTCATTTTCCCGTACCTTGTAGTCAATCTTCTCGAGAAAGCCTACGGCCGTCTTCAGCAGCAGTCGCCTGTCCTTGATCACGTCCAGGCCGCGCTTGCCGTCCGTGCGAGCCGGCAGGTACGTCCTGCAGAGAAAATCGATGAATAGGAATACGGTAGGGCAATCGATACCGATCGATCTGGTTACGGTACCTCTTGGGTCCGAGCTTGTTGCACACGATCGCGGAGAGGAGGACGGCGCAGCAGAGTGCGTCGAAGTGGTCCGACTTGTCGTTTGACTCACTGCAATTCGATCGGTATTCAAAAAAAGAGTGAAACCCGAATCCTCCGGGTCGATTCCTGCTTCCTCACCCCGTCTTGGCCTCTGCAATGATGCGCGTCCATAGCTGGGCGGGCGACGAGATGGAGGAGGCATCCACGGAGGGAGTCGTCGCCATGCGGAGAAGCTCGGCTGCAATGACACAATTACTTGTTACTATGGAAAGGACAACAAATCAGCTCCCGAAAATTTGATGGACAGTTCAAACAACGATGTAACCAGAAATCAGAGATATTTGAACTTTTACAAAATGCGTTTTACTATACGTACGATGTATGCGGAACTGATCATAGCCGCGCGTTTTAACCAGATCAACGAGGACGGATGATACTCACAACTCACTAGGCATATTCACCGCGTCTAACACTATCAATATTTGTTTTCCACATGAAATCTCAAAACTATCACAGCTGAACGTGACGAATAACTGATCAAGATACGAAGCAACAAAAAAACCATGTGTTTTGATAGGAACATAACGTTAGCATTATTATAGACTAGCAGGGGGAATCAAATCAATTTCGAAAACGTCAAGGTGTGATCTAGGATCGCAGCAACCACGAGACACTCAGTTCTATTCATTCCACTTCTCTCTAATCTCTTCGTCTCCTCCTCTCCACTCACACGAGCAATCCCAATGGGCGGCGCAGAAGCTCTCCCAGTTGTGCATCACCATCAGCTTCGGATTGACGAAGAACGCCGTCACGTCCGAGAAATTGACCTGAAGGATTGACCTCTTGTCAAATTCATCGATCCAAGAGCTCTGTTTTCCTTAAAATAACAATTCCAGGCAAAGTCACATTCTCAATGAACAGTGAAAAGACAGAAAGAATGGGTAATCCGAGTTCCATGATCCAGGAAGTTCGCAGTTTCTAGGATGCTTCATTTTCTCACCTTGATCTCGTACAGCGGCACGATGGGCACCTTCTGGCTCAGCGCGTGCAGCACGATCGTCTCCAGCTGCAGAGAAACGTGTAAATATCACAACGAAAGATTGACACTCTCTTCATTCCCCACGCTCTCTGGTCGACCAGCGAGAGAACATGCGGAATCGAGAGAACAAGAAACCCTCTTACCTGGGGCGACACGTTGATCTCCTCATTGCCCGAGACCTCGACCGAGATGTTGTCGGTGGAGATCATCTGAGAGGAGGGATTATCGATTGGAATCTGACTGTCTCGTTCAGAGCGAAAATTAGAACTTCTTGGGTTCTTGGCAGAGATCCTTTCCACAAATGACAACAGTGGCGAGGGATAAACATGATAAGGTGTACAACTTGAGAACGATGTTGATGAACCAGTGAAGTGATAATCAGAAAATCAATCAATCAATCAATAATCTACCATGAACGAGGGCGTGATCTGCTTGAGGAAGGCCGTCCATCGCTGGTCGAGCGGAGAGTGGAAGAACTCCAGATCATTCCCGTATCGACCACTCTGGATGTGCGAGATCGCAGAGCAGCGCACGAACGACAGTGTCGTGTCACGAGAGAAGTGCGTCCTGAATGGATTATCGATTGATTTGAGACCCTGAGGATACGGTACCATAGATCAGTGAATACAACCAGCTTGAATCGACCTCCCATGAGCGTGAACTGGTTCAGGAACCGATCGATCTGTAATATTCAATAATTACGTCCGATCGCCAACTGAGCTACCGTACCTGGGCGGAAAGGACCATCGATTGTCCAGCGAGTGTCCAGTCGTGGTACTTGTGCTCGATGCACTCGATAATGAGTGAGTCGAGGGAGATCACGAAGATCTCGGTATCGGCAAACTCCGAGATGATATTGCGCTGTTCCACGTAGAACTGCGCGATCATCTGAAAGAGAACGATCAATATATTATGCAATGTGTGTTCGGCGCTCATTCAGCAGCCCGTGCATCTCTGATAATCGATAAAGATCGGTAGTGATCGGGCAAATACTAGTCACAATGAAAAGCTCCAGGATGCTGAAGTAGTGCACAATGCAGTAATGCAGTGAACAGAGGAAAGCAATCGCGGACCTTCTTGACATTCGGCGTGCACCCTCCAGGTGGTGAGCCAGCGACGCGCTACACGATCACATTAGTGCGGTTAGCAAAGCAAAAAAAGGTGTAAGCAAGCAATGCAAAGTGAACACGACACACAGGTCCTCGATGCCCTGCTTACCTTCTTCATATTGGCGGTCGCATCGAAATCGAGGACGATAACCTCTCCTTCGTGCGATTCGAAGTCTTCCGAGTCATTCGACCCAACCGACATGCTGTCGTCCGAGTCATCCTGAAGCATTTGAAGATAATTGTCATCAGATCTTCCAAGGAAAGATGAGAGAATGAAAGTGAAACGATACAAACCTGTCCGTTGTTTTCGCTGCCTTCTATGGGATTCTCGAGTATCTCCACACCCGCCTTCTCCAGACTCTTGGCAATCGATGGATTGCGAGAACGAGCGATGATCACTGGCTTCTCCACGATCTCCACATTATCGTCCTCGGAATCTGAAGCGAGAGATTGAGCGAATGTTCCAAAAATAGAATGACAAACCTGTGTCGTCCCAGTTTCCTGACATTTTCGTTGAGAATGAGATCTGAAACCGGTCTTAGGTTATAGAGTCTAGGTCAGCGCATCCACGGAGCACAAAATGAGAGGAAAATACGAGAAAATAGCTGCAAAACGAGAGCTCGAAACGAAATGAGCAAATTCTCTTTTCTCCAAAATTACTGTTAGTCACTCATTTATCACGAAGTGACTTTATTTATATTTTTCTTGGAAATGACGACGAAATGTCAGAGATCGGTGGTGAAATAGTGATGAATTTACACCTCTTATCATCGGGGAAAACCGCGCCGTTAATCAGAACAACTTAGTCACTACACACAATTCGATCGGAGCATGCTCCACTCGTCTCACTTTCGCTCTTTCTCTGTGTCTCTCACCCTACTGGCACGATAATCTGTGTCGGCTACGTTTCTCATCGATGAACGGGAGAAGAGCGGGGATAGAATCAGTGGGATAGAGATGGCTGTGATAAGGTAGATCACTCTCTATCCCCCTCTGACAAGCTCATTCTCTCAGAATGAATGCCCAATGGCTTCTTCATCTCCTTGTGCTTCTCTTTGGAATGAGTGCGTGGCTCAGTATCAACTCCATTTACGTCCAACTCCCCATTCTTTCCCAATCGGTCCGTCGAGATTATCAGTTATCAGACCGGCGTTATCAGTTCATCCTCATTTCTCCAGGCTCCTGAATCTTGGAATCTCGCCTCTTACATTGTCGTGATTATCCAAGTGTCATGCATCTTTCCTCTCATCTACAGCATAGTTCGAAACTGGAAAAGGGAGATCGTTAGTGACCTACCGTATGAGGATACAGTAACCTGCTTCTCCAGACCGACAGAATCGAGAGTGTTCTCATTGTTTTCTTGTTGATTCTGGACATTGTTGGACTACTTTTATCGACGTTTACTTACACAATTCAGACGACGATCGGTGACACACAGGTAAGCTATCTCGATGCATTTACTGATATTTGATCTTTGATCTTTCTTCAGCATTCCCTATGGCTGTTCATCTCCATTCTGATTCTCTGCATTCCCTGTACGATGGCTGATGTTCTCTTCATGCCTCTCATCGGTACCGTATCCAATCTACAGTAACCACAAAAGTATTGTAGGACGACTGGGATCTCCCTCATTCATCACCACTTTCTATGTGGGGATGGGAGTAGGAGCACTTCTACCTTCAGCGCTGTCTTTCGCTCAAGGTACTGTAATTTGCATACTGTAATCTTCAATTATCGATTACAGGAGTGAACGGATCATCCTGGAATTTCTCCTACTCGATCTTTATCTACATAATATGTGTCTTCGTTCTAGTTTCGCTTGCCGGTGAGATGACACAACTCCTTTGATCTTGCCGCGACTTTACGTAAATTTACAAACATTCCAGCGTACTTTGGAATTCTCTACACCGAAAGACGCATAATTCGTGTGGAAAAAACTCCCGTCGAACAATCAGCCGATTCTGTAGCTGAGGTTCTCGAGTACTTTCTCACTACGATAATGCTGATCTTCCAGTCTGTTTCGTCTCTTCAATCGATAATCCTCCCGATCACCGTATCTCTCGTTGCATCTTCTTTCCAGAACGCTGTGATCCCTGCAATTTTGCCGTATGCCACGCAGCCTTTTGATTCTAATGTAAAATACAAGACTGAACGCTGATCTTTGATCTCTCCATCTACAGATCTACTCCTTGAGTACGAATCTCTTCGTACTTACCAATCCCATCTTCTGTTTCGTCCAACACTTCTTCTCTTTCTCATCAACTCCTCGTCTTGCTCTTTTATCAATTCTTGCTGCTCTACCAACTTTCTTCCTTCTCCTCCTCTCCGTCGTTCCTTTGTCGATTCCTGCTTCTTTGCTCCCGGTGAGATCTACCGTACCCTACAGTACTTCTATCTTACCGTATCGCAGATCTCATCTGCTCTATCCGCCGGTCTTCTATCTCTGCTTCGTACTGCAGCCGCATCCAGACTTGCCCACTCCCCACATCCGAAAGCCCTCTTCTACTGCGGATTCGCTACTCAGGTTCGATCTACCGTAAGACTACCGTAATCCTCCCATCTCAGTTCGGAAGTTTCGTCGGAGCCGTCACTGTTTTTCTCCTTGCTAATCTCTTTCACATCTTCATTTCATCATAATTGGTTCTCGATAAATCGTTCTTTCCCTCATTCGTAGTCATTTTCTCTGTGGTGGTCGGTCGATGAACAATCTTGGCCTACCCGTCACTCAGCTCAATCCTTCTTCCAAACGAGAAATTGATGATCATATCATGAAAACACAACAAGAACTCGATCAAGTTTGTTTATTCTACCGTAGGCTTCAGTTTGCAATTGCCCACCGTAATCTCCACTTATCGATATCAGGTCATGCGAATCATGAGAAGCAACCTAGAGAAGTTGTCGGAGCGAGGAGAGAAACTGGAAGAGTTGACGGTCAGAGCCGGTGGGTTACTGTACTCTACCGTATCAGGAAGTACCGTATCTTTGCAGATGCCCTTCAGGACAGCACGAATCAGTTCGGAAAGACGACGCATACCGTAACCTACCGTACTCTTCTATATCAGAAGAAATAAGTCAGTTGCAGATCGTGCGCAAGTACCGTCGTCGTCCGTGCTGCTTCTACTTCTACATCACTCTCTCCATCTTCACTCTTCTCGTCACGATCTACTGTGAAATACCTTCACTTTTGACTCTTTTCAATCGATATTTTAGACCTCTACATCTACTTGTATTCATAGATCGAAGTCGGCTGAGTAGAAACGACCACAATGAACCCATCAAAGATTAATAAATGGGATTATTATGACATCGAAAGTGCTACAGCGCACAAAAAAACAGAAAATTGAAGAGAGCCTGAACGAAGTGCAAAGACCGTAACTGCAGAACAGTCTTACAAAAATGGGCAATTCGCAGTCGTCGTCAGAGCCGTAAAATCGTTTTGAATTGACGCACGTGCGACTTGTCTTTCATTGTCGTTCTGCTTTGCTCTGTTTCATTCTATTGATTTTTAGATGCAGAATATGAACTACGACATCGGAATGCCTCGTCAGCCAATGGGCGGTCACCACACTTACGCCGCCTACCAGCCGACCCAGCCCATTCAAGTTCGTTTCTTGCTTATTTTGCTTGTTCTTATCTTGTTTTCTTTCAGATTCGCGATCCGACGCCACTGATCTGCAACGAGACTCTCGATCGAATGTCGCCCGAACTCTGGCCCGAACCCGTGCCCGGTCTCATCGAGAAGAACCGCGACAATGGAGTGAGTTGGACATTTCTTTCATTCTAAACCACGTCAAGTTTATGTAAAAACTAAATATACTGAGGTTTTGCCTTGTGAAATAGAGAAATACCATGAGTTCCTTGTGTGTTCACTCTTAGAGTGCATTGAGAGTGCGAGGAAGGGCAGTGTCCTTCCTCCAATCTTTTTCATTCGCGATGTTCTCCCTTTCCAGCTGCAACTCCACACTCCTCGTCCACACAAATTCAAGACTGAAATGGACCAGGACGACGTGAGACTCGTCAATGGTCAGTTGGTCGTTCAGTTTTTATTTTTTCCAACTTGCTCCATGTGAAATCGTTGGGTGATTTATTCTTGAGACATTTGTGGTGTATTCAAAAACTCTATTCGCCGTTTTTTCGTTCTTGTATCTCGATTACCCTCTAATTAAATACTTTCAGATCTCGGCAGACTCTCGGCGGATCAGCTGATGGAGTACGTGAAGAACCTCCAGAACAACGCATTCATCCTCGGAGTCGAAGAGAGTTCGTTCTTATTTTCGTTTTTATTTCTTTCGAAATGCCTAAAACGTTTTTTTTAACTTTCCTTTAAAAATTCCGGAAACTTTTTTCGGCTAAATCTCACTCTGCTCCCCCACTCTAAGTTGGATGCGATGATATTCTGCTATTTTGCAGAGAAGCAGTTCGCGAAGGGCAAATTCCTGAAGATCTTCGAAAAGCGAACGGACGAAGTCTATTCTTGATCTACCCAATCAATCCTTCATCTCCATTCCACACCACCTCATGTTGTAAATACGCTGCGATAAATATTTGGATCGTTCTACAATCTGTGTTTTTTCCTGATTGCATTCGGTTGAATTTCCGACAAGTATCTCACGGCCCTCCAAACAGCGCAATTTATCCGCTTACACCACCACGTTAACGCGGGCTGGCTCCGCCCATTGGCAAAGTGCCAAAACCATGACAAGTTTGATTTACCGCTTCCGTACGATAGCCTACCGTAGCCTTTTCGGGGCTTAACTACGGTAGTTAGGGCTGGAGCGTGGTTGTGTCTCGATGTTTTGATTTATTACTTGTTTTCTTAAAAGCATTTTAAAATTGTTTTCTAAACATAATACGACGAGAATGTATTGTGTGATTGCACGAGGCTTTGGACGAAGCCACTGGACAGGTTTTGATTAACCTTCTGGTGACTATCGGGTCATTTTCTAGTTTTATCATTTCAGCAATGCTTACACTTACCTTCCGAAGTGCGTTCGGCACCTATTATTGATTCATTCGGCGGTTTATACAATATCATTTAATCTAAATCATCTTCGTCTCTTTCCAATACCTTCAAAACCAACAATAGCCACGACGGGGAGTTGCTGGGGGCGCAAATTGCCCCTGAAGCCCACCGCATCAGTTCCAGCAATAATTAATAAATTTCGCTAATTAAGTATAGCTCAAAATATTTTAAACGAATATAGGGACGGAGGCGGTGTTAATGGATAAGCGAAACAATTCACAAGTATATGTTCAAACGGAAGCTCATCCTACCGCATTTCATGTTTTTGATTTAGAATTTCAAAAATTACGCAAAACAAAGAGAAAACCGAACAAGTAATGAAGCACGAAACCCGACGCTTTGAGTTCAAGCGGAGCGCATCGCCGGCCATGATCAT
>LS499572.1:12668-33234 GCA_900490845.1 Pristionchus japonicus
AGGATTTCAAAAAGGGGTTTATTGTCCATATAAAGTGCGCGAACTCTGAGATTGATTCAAAAGAGTATTCGAGGACGGCACATCTCCACGTTGTTTACGTCTCTTCCCTCCTCTGCGTCTCTCCTCTGTTGACCTCCCCTCCCTCTCGTCTCTCTGACTGTCTGCGCTCTCTCCCATCTCCACACTCTCTCGTCTCTCCCTCGCCTGTCTGCGCTCTCGCCGAGGAGAGAAGGGCCGAGCAAGGGAAGAGGCTCGGCGTAAACAACGTGGAGATGTGCCGTCCTCGAATACTCTTTTGAATCAATCTCAGAGTTCGCGCACTTTATATGGACAATAAACCCCTTTTTGAAATCCTCTCGTCAAGCCGGTTCGATCTGTCTAAAAAGCTAAGCCCGCAAATACCGGAGCAGGAAGATCGTTTTTATAGCTCATTGAAAATAGTTGATGAAAAATGAAGTTGACAGGCGTGATCAGCGTCAAATTCTACCCTAGGGGCCACGACAGCTTAATTTTTGCGGCCTCGAGGGTCGAGTATCACCCACATCCCGGATTTCGACGCGACGTCATCTGGAGCCGGAAAAGGTCCAAAATGGAAAATGGAAGTTTCCATCGTCGTCAGCACCCTCAAGAACCCCGAATCTCACGGTTTAAGACAATCGACCTTTTTGAGCTGTGCCAGCCTTTGCTCGACTCTCTCGCATACGGCCTCATATAGGCTAGTGGACCAGATGCGTTGATTTTACTCAAAATGTTTCTGATATAGGAATTTCATAATTATTGGTGTCGAAAAATTGTACCGGCAATATTGGGGTTCTGATGGATCACGTGTAATATGTGCCATATTTTGTGATCAATTCATAATCATTGAGTCGTGTTATGGGAAATTGAATATTACTAGGCTACTTTGGGTTCTGCGAATTCAGCATAAGCAAGAAGAAATCAGAATGTCAATACTTTCTTCATGTCTGACTCAACTCACAAATCCATATCTCTCTACAGACGCATCTCCGTCTCCGTCTGATCCACCGTCTGCTTCCTCTCCTCCGTGCCTCATCGATGACCATCGTGAAGAACGCCCTCTGCGCCGTCTCCGAGGTCGCCGCCAAGGACCATACCAGTGTCCAGGTATATCTTGTTTGTTTTCCCGGGGAAAATACAATATTAGCGCTCCCATGTTCCCCCGTTGGTATTTGTAGATAGGGCATAGCTCGAATGCAACTGGTGGGAGATGGGTGGGATTGTTGCTGATATTTTTCTTTTTTTCATATGTGAATTGCGCTCAATAATGGTTGTTGAGTCTCATTAACAATTGAAGAATGCGCGTGGCATGAACGCGACGGTTGTGAATCTATGGTAATTGAAAATTGATGTTTGAATGAATTATGTTTGAATCACTCAGTGCCTAATACTGTTGCTGAGTCTCTCATTACCGTTTTAAAGATGCGCGTAGCTCGAATTAAGCAAGTTCAAGATAATGAAATCTCCAAATTGCAGAAGTGCATGAACCCATCTGCGATGGAGTCACTCGAGAGACTGCAGCGGTCGAATGATAACGATATCAGGAGACCCGCCAAGGTGAGGGGGAGGGGGTGTTAGAACTCCTTCCAACTTGGAGGGAGGACGATTTGTGGATAGGAAGGGAACACGAGTTTGAGTGTTTCAAATAATGTACAAGATGTTACCAAACGGAGGTGTGGTAGTGATTCGAGAATTCATGGTGGCAATTTTAACTAATCTTACATTTTCCCAGTCAATCTTGTCTCAAATCGGCGTCGGCGACTACGGCAACGGGCCGATGAGCAGGAGCGCCCACGTCGGCAATGGAAGAGGTACGGTTTAAATATTGATGTGGAATTGTGATGGGAAAAATTTAGACACGTCGTCGTCTCTCCGACCGGATCGACTCCTTCCCCGCCGCTCTCCCTACTGCTCACCCGCCCTCGGAGGAGGAGGAGCGATGAATGGTGAGAGGGGAGGGGACTAGATGTGAGCAGCAATGATCGACATCAGTCAATAAGTGGAGATGATGAAGCGGAGATTGTGGCGGGCGAAAATAGTTGGGATAGGATTTTTTTCGAATCGAATAGATCGGTTAACTGAATTTCTTGGGAGTTCAGCACGGAAGTAGGAGTCGTGAAACATGGATGAATTTGTGCGAACTACGATAATTGTCAGTGATGGGCTTTTGTTATTTATTTTTTATTTTGACCGATTCTCCTAACAAGGATTGACTACTGCCGAAGTTTGGTGATACATAGTGATGGTGAAACAGAAATGATTCTTGGTAAAACGGTGGTTATTCATTGATAAACACTCAATTTCTTCCCCCTCTGCAGGTATGCCTCCCCTCTCGATGGACGATCCTCTGCCTTCCTCATCGACCATCCGTGCCTCCTCCCTCCCTCGACACTTCAACGAGGAAATGAGAGGAGGAGGAGGAATGAGCAGCAGTATGTATGGAGGAGCAGGAGGAGGAGGGCAGTTCATGTGAGTGGTAGGGATTGGTTGGGAATGGGGAGGGTATGAAAAACGATTTGTTAAGCCTCACCTGCCTCAGTCCTATTGAAACTTTAGAATGCAATGGATTATAAGAGTTGTGTGAAGCGTGGCAGATGCAAGTAACATTATATCGCAGAATATGATGCAGTGATAGTTAATTTGTTTCCCATCAGCTCGATTCACAATACATTTGCGAAATCAACCTGCTCATATGCATTCAATGAAACACAAGAGTTCCCGCTGACCTTCCCTCTCCTTTCCAGGATGGGTTCTCCCTCTCCTCTCTACGGCAACATGGACACGATCCGTGCGGCGGCGCAGCAACGGGAGGCCCAACTGCAGCAGCACACTCGACAGCTGCAGCATCTGCAGCAGACGCAGCAAGCCCCGCCTTCTCCCTTCCCCGCCCCGCCCCCTCACGCGATCCCGCGCGGATTCCCCGTCCCTCCCTCCCACTCCGCCTTCCTCCCTCCCCCACCCGGATCCTTCCCCTCCACCTCCTTCGCCCCTCCTCCCTATGCAGCTGCTGCAGCAGAGGGAGAGCGAGGGATGCAGCAGATGCAGCAGCCATTCGGAGTGAATGGACCGCCCACTCTGCAGTATGGAGATAGAAATGAGAGGGAGGGCAACGATGACTACTATGAGGATGATGAGGAGGAGGACGAGTTGAGCACCCAGGTCAGCATTTTATTGATGTATTCTACATAAAACTGTTAGGAAGTTAAAGCTATGGCTGTTTGGAATGGCGGACGAATGACATGGAAGTAGAGGGATGATAGGAGAGGAACAAAGACTGAAAGATCGATTGCAGGTGACGCGCGCGGGCAGCATGGAAAGCCTCAACGAGGACGGAGAGTCGCAGGTACGATTCGGAGAATTATGCTGGTATTCGTAGATTATTTTCAACGGAGTTACGACCACTTAGCGTATCTCTAGGGCGATGTGTTGGCAAGTATATTGGTGGGAACGCGAATGCGATGGGTTGCATTTTCGAATGTTTTCCCCCGCATTTCCTGAAGATGTCTGTTGCTCACAATCAGCTTGCCTTGGATTATAGCCAGTAGGTAAAGACAAATGTAGTTGGTGTCGGATCAATTGCTCAAACTTCTCATCTCCTTCCACAGGACATCTCTGGCTTCCACTCTACGGTGGAGACGGCGAACAATTCGTGTCGTCTCTCGCCCGTCTCCTACTCTGATCTACCCGATTCGCCCACCCAATGCGCCGCCCTCAGGGACAGGGACAATGCACTCCAGGTACGGTACATATATTTTTGGTGATGATATCGACTTCGCTAGAGGAATTGCAATTTACAACGTTTAGCAGTGATATGGGATGGATGTGGCGCAAACGTACCTGCTAGCTAGAACGAAATCATATGAAATGCATTGATTGCAGCTGAACCTGCCATCGTTCCCTATTCCATCCTCAACGAACGCTCTTCCCTTCGGAATGGGGCCATCATCATCATCCGGAACGAACGGATCCTCCGGCGGTCTCTCCTCCTCCCAGACCCACTCCTCCCACACCACACCGCACGCGACGAGTGCAGAACAGACGCCGACCTATTCCACCCTCAACGCCCACTACACCACGGACTACGGTAGGCAGATATGATACCGTATTCTGTGAGAGAACGAACTGATTGTTGATTATTACTCCTACTGTAACTAACTAGTCTTCTATTTATTGAAATGTTGATTACTCTGAATAGTCTGACGCATAACACTTGTGATACACATAATATTCGTGATTTCATGTCTGATCTCCCTCCTTTGATCTTTGATCTTACTTTCCATCTGTTGAATGCATTAATGATCTCTAGTCTATGATGTGATAAATGAGTATGCATTGTGTCGTTTGTGGTGTGGTTGGTGCAGTGAGTGTGATTTGAGAAAGATAAGATTGTGGAATTGTAACGGAGACACACTATCGGCTAACCGTACTTCTACGACCGATGTGGAAAACTGGGGTTTCGGTGTTTCACTTGGTGAATATCTTCTAGTGTTGTCTGATGTTGGTGATTACTCAAGCTTGGCTATTAAAAATACAAACAATTATTTTTGTAGACGCACCCCGCATGAACGATCTTCGAATCGCAGCCTCTGCAGCTGCTGCAAGCTCCGCCCCCTCGACCAGCCATGGTGAGGGATACGGTAGTCAAAGATCGATATCTGATGATCCTGCGATTACGGTGATAAAAATTCGATTTCAGAACCAAGCGAGCGAAGATACGACGAAGAGGAGGACGATTACGGTGTGTACGGGGATGAGGATATACTCGATCGATCGATACAGGAGGCACTCCCGCAGAGAATCGAGGAGAAGCAGGAGGTTAGTTGGAGGTTGAGAATTAGTTGAAAACTCCTTGGTGAATGATAGAAGCACGGTCTTTCTTCCATAATGTGTGCAATTTCTTCTCCATTTTATCTCGACAATATTGCAAAATTGAAAAAATTCTTATGATAATGAAAGATTGAAACTCACATTCAATTGGTCCAATTTAGCGTCTGAACTCGTTCTTGATGGATTCTCTCTCGTCCACTCTTCCTCCCTATCGATCTCCCTCCTCCAAGGGAAGCAGTCGATACTCGAATACGAGTACGCTCAGAGAGGGTTAGTTGATATTTCATTTCATAGAAGTGTATTGAGGACTTTGTGGGAAAGGGGTAGTGAATGCATCTGAGAAAAGGAATAACGAGAATTAAATCGATAATCCCATTGCAGACGACATCCTAGCGGCGGCGATTGAGTCTGCGATGCCCAAGGTTGGTCGAAGAGAGAGATCAAAGATCAACGACCTATCTTTAGCATTTTTTGTAGACGATTCCATAACACCCTTCTCCAGGTGGGCTCCCTCTCATCCCCTCGCGGAACCCTTCTGCAGCAGCCAAAAAACGGGTCGGCCCGGTGGTCGGAGAAGAGATCGACGATGACGACCACTGAAGGGCAGACGACGTCGGATGAGAGGAAGAGAGAGGGGAGGGAGGAGGAGGAGGAGAGTGACGAGGTGGGAAGATGGTTCAATGAGAATTTATGTGACCCTGTATAGCAAACATCAACAATTATTTCACGAGGAAAAATTCAGTTTCACAATTGATGTATAAACCGAGGGGTACATGCAATTGATTTCACTTTTTTTCATTTACGAGGTTTCAATACAAAAAAGAAAGCTATCAGGTGGTCATGCGCTTCACAGCTGATATGTAGTCGAAGCGAATTCCGTAAGACGATTTAGTCGTTTCATCCGAAATACAATCAATCAAAAAACATTTTCAGAGTGACCTCGAGGAGGGCTATCCGATGGGCGGATCTCTTGTTGGAACGATGCCGAGAGATGTAGAGGAGGAGATGGAAGCAGAGAGAATCGCCATCGATTGCAGTAGTCTCAAGAGGTACGGAAAGTGAAGACAGATAGTACGGATTATTTCCACATTTGTTCTCTACAGTTCATTCGTGTTCCACCATCCGGTGATATTCTATTGGTAAAGTAACATCTTCAATGCATTCTTTGCAACTTTTCTGAAACATTACCAATTTCTACTGCAGGAAGCCCCGCCCTCCCCGCACCTCGCTCCTGCCTCGCCAGCTGGCCCCGCCCACCTCAGCCAGGACTGCCAGACAGACCACGCCCACTGCAGCTGCAACAGCCAATGGGCGGCCGTCGCCCCGCCCCTCGTCTATCGGAAGGCCACGGCCCCTCACTTCCACTCCCAACAGTTCGAGGAGTCGATTGAGCAAGTGAGCAGGAGTTTCGTGTTTCAAAGTATCATCAAATGGAACTCGTACTCACATCGAAGATTCATTGTATGTTCTTTATCAAAATCTTCAGATTTCCGTCGACTCCTCGAGTCTCGGCAGTGACCCTTTCGGGAACCCCAAACGGGAACTGCCATCACCTCGAGGCCACGCCCCCTTCGGTGATCAATGGTCGGGCGACTCCGCCCACTTCCGCTAGCCCCGCCCCCTCGACGCCCTCCTCGACGACGTCATCGATGAGTCGACTGAAGAAGCCGACGGCGTCTGCCGTCGTCCCGCCCTACAACTACCAGATTCCCAAGGTTAGAATTAGACTCTAGGGAAAGTTCGGTTGACATCGGTAGGTTTATTCGAAAGAAGGATTCGAAACTTCTTTCTGTGATTCCTTCAATCGACGAGAGCGATAGCCCTAGTGTATAGTGGTTGAATGAGATAGGAAAAGTATCAACGTGCAAAAGAATGTGATGACGTGTTTTGAATCATACCTGCAGGGAAATGGTATCATGCGAGTAAAAAAACATCCGTTTCCGCATTTATGAATTCTTTCGCATGAATCATCGCAACACTGATAGAATTGCAAAATTGCCTATGAAACAATTCTATGGCTGCAGTGAAACATGAAATGGACAAGGTGAATTCGATATTTGCAGTCTCATCCTCGGGAGGAGAAGAAAGGGAGTCCGCCGAAAGGAGGGAAAGAAGTAGAGAAGACGACGGCCAATGGACAGATGCTGGTTACGACTGTGTAGGATAGACTGGAATCTAGTACCCGAAGGTCCTAGCGCTCTTCTGATTTTTGGATTCCTGAGTTAGGTCAGGAAAACTACAGATTGCGAGGATTTTCGAGTAGGAGATTCCAGTGTAGAATATTCATTTTTTCGTGTTTCGTATGATTGTCTTTATATCCATTCTTACCAAATGTATGCATGTTTTGCCTCTACCCTTTCTCTGACTGTCTATAGTTCTTTCCCTGCAAGTATTACTGCCTCATAGCATTCAGTTGTCGATAGATAGCCTTTCTACCGTATCCTTGCAATACAGTGTACGATCCCCTCATCATCCACTAGCATTTCGAATTGCCTTCGACCTACCATAGGTGCTAATTATCGATTATTGCTCAGACTAAATCATCTTTACTTGCTCATTTACGACTGTTTCCACGAGTTGCAAACGCTAATAAACTTTCATCACTGAAGTGGGCAAAGTAACAGTGGTTATTCATCAGAGAGAGGGAATCCAGCTGAGTCTACATTACTAAGTAGCGAGAGAAGGGGTAGAGTTCACGTTCTAAGCCCCGCCCCCTTTCCCCTCCCTCCCCCTCACCCTACCTCTCACTTCATCTCTCCCTTCTCCCTCCTTCTACTCTCCTCTGTTTGTGGATGATGCCTATGGCACACTGAAGCTCTCTCTCCAAATCTACACAACTATTTCTGACCTACACCGATCGATAATGGGGTACCGGGTGGTCCTCCTATCGGTTGCAATTGCAGTGTTGGAAGCAGCCAGCCCAACTCGAGGTGATTTATCTTTCTCGTTTTTCGTTCTGTTGAATATGTTTCATCCGACGCGTTTATTGTGAGATTCTACATTGAATTGATTTAGTGCATGCTCAATGTTCAATATTCTCCTGCAATAATAATTCAATGACGTACTCTTCTTCTCTGGAATAGGAAACGCATTTCCTCTTTCACTATACGTTTCATCAATCATCCATCCGTTGCTGTTTCTCAATTCAGCGATTAGATTCCGAATGAGTTCGTACAGATATTCCGCAACGTAGCAATTTCTCCATTCTGTTCCACCCTCTGACCCGTGCCTCCGCTCTCTCTCCTCTCCTCGTCTCTCTAATCGGAAACGTACAAGTATAGTCACTAATGGCGACGCATCACCATTAGCAGAGTTCCCTTCCTCCTCTCCCTTCCCTCCCTTCTCGATACTTGAGTCTCTCTAGGTGTGCAATCGAAGAGTCTCTTGAACTAGTGTCCCTAATTGGTCTGATCATCAATCTCTTCGTTCTCGATTGCATAGTGACGATGCAAGGTGTTATTATCGATGCAGATCCTAGTACTGGTGAAAAGTAGTAGTGACCTGGTTTAACTGATTATGGAAGGTCTGCTGTATACTGATGAGCATAACACTGAGGGAGAGAATAGAAACGGTTCGGCTCTCTTCATTTCACACACTATCTCGCTTCGTCTGGTCAGTGAGAGATCGTGTAGAATGAAGAGATCAGTGACCACGAGGAAAGTGTGTTCGATTCTGGCAATTGCGCAGGTTTCTGGACTTTCCTGAGTGAAACACACCCACCTGTTCCCTCTTTCGTCGATCAATCTCCCTCAGGGGTCTATCTCCCGTAAGGGGGAAGGGAGGCTGGTACTGTTAGGCAGATGGTTTCCATAGGGAGAAGGAGAGGGAGGGATACAAAGGGATGGGATCGACACCCCCATAACTGACCCCCTCCTCTGTCCATGCGAAGGTCATCATCAGTTTTGCACCTTCTCGAGGGAAAGTTCACTCAAATGGGGCGGTAGATTAGAAGGGATCGAAGGAAGAGGAGAAGGAGGGGATCTAAGAACGAGAGAGAGGGACAATGGATGATGGGGTGTACTGAAGGGAAGTGAGAAGGGGTAATTAGGGAGGAGAAGATGGGGTTGAATAGACAGCGAGAAGAGAATACTCTTGAACTCGATTCACACCTGTACAGGTCAGTCGGGAGAAGAAGAACTGAGGAAGTGAATACTTCTTTGATTATTTGTCTGGAAATGGCCATGCTAAATCGCATAAAAGTTGGGAGCGAAACGTGCTGAAATATCCACGGAAAGTGCCAGGAAGTGGCAGATTCCACGGGATTGAAGGGGAAAGAAATTTGAGATCGTGACCTGATTTGTGCCAGATCCGGATACATTCCGAGGATTCTCAGACAACAGAAACACTCGCTTGATGACAGTTTCTCTCCACGCTCGTTGATCGAATGAACTTCGGTGCTTCAGCACGTTTGTTCTCTTGAAACATCATACTTCTATGCATTGTTCATTCAACTATTCATTCTGAGCGTTCTTTAGAGATAGATGAATTTGCAAGTTCAACAGTTCGTGAACTTAATTCCTTGGATATCCGAGCAGTACTGGCATTGGGCGAGCTCAGCGAGATCCCGTCCGGCGCTAACAGCCTTGCACAATGTTTGCGTTGTTGCGAGAATCTAAGGAAGGTTCAAGAGCGTTTCCTGTGTATTCCCACAGTGGAAGGAGGGAGCAGTTCGCATAGTAGTTCGCATCCCTGAGGGAAGAGATATTGGGGTCATAACCAGGTTAAGTAAACAGGACAACACGCTCTCTTTGATCTACTCTCGAACTAGTTTTGACGAGCTCCTTCACTCTAGAATCTGTTGAGTATTCAGGTTTGCAGAGAGACTGTTTGACTACTCGATGCCAAAGTTCAATGCCAAAGTCCCCTGCTCAACCCGCCGTAATTTGTAATCCGATTGGGCTACAAGCCTGTACGTGAGCTCTCGAGGCTAGAGATAATGAGGAGTGGAGAGATCAGAGAGACGCAGAGAAGGAAGATTGATTGTCTGTATCTGATATCACTGTTGTTGGGGGCGGTTATTGGTTTGCCTCTCTCCAGGGGGCAAAAGAGGGGGGTGTCTGGAAGAGAGGACAATGAAGCATGAATATCGACTGTTGTGAATGATGTGATGTTGCTGTTGAAGGGAAACGAAGGGAGCAGCAGCTAGTCATAACAGTCGAAACTCGTGCTTCACTGTGCCAAAAGAAGATCTCGATTGGCAGTTTAAACTAGTCTATAATACGCACTTGCAAGGCATCAACCTACCGCTGGATTAACGCGTCTTGACTCACAGGATGACTTAACCCCTTGAATAGTATCGCCCACGGTACAGAGTAGCTTCTCTTTCCATCTTTCTCTCTGACTCTTCTCTGGAAGTGAAGAAGAAGGACTAACCCGCACACGCACACCAAGACACGCGAGTAAGCACACAAAAAGAGAGGAGGAGGAGGTAGCAAAAGATGGAGATGGGGGCAGGAGGGGTCGAACCAATGATGAAGTTGCTAGATGCCTGATTCAATATCAGAACGATAGGCTAGAGATAGGAACGAATAGAAAATAATGCGATAATATTCCGGGAAAGATCCGGGAATGTTGTCAATGAAGAATGATTGCAGGACCGATCAGGACAGTTCCAGTATGTGGTGCAGCATTCGAAGTAGAGGAAGGAGATGCACGACCCACTGGACAGGTTTGAGTCAATCGATAACTTGTCTACAGTACCCTTCTTGCAGTCGTCACGAGACCACATCGCAGCGATGCCATCTGTTGGAGATTCACTAGCGGTTTCGTTGCCGTACAACAAATCAGGTGAGCTATCGGGAAGTGATTTTATTCATTCGGAACAATTTGAAGATGATCCTCTCCGCTGTTCTCTCTTCATTCAATCGTGTCCTTCGTGTCTCGTATCGATTGAGTTGGCTTCGAGTCTCTCAACGCTGGCGAGAGACCAACCAGTGCCGGTGAGTTTGAGTTCAAAGTTTTGCGAAGAATTCTTGGTTCCTCTAGTCTCGAATGAAGATATAGAGTTCTCAGTGTAGCCGGCGTGTAAGCGATAGGGAAGCTGCGAAATTTCGTGTGTGTATTACACTTTTCGATCTCTGTCTCGGTACTGTGAAGTGCCATTCATACAGCTTTTGCTAGACGATTTCGAGGAAGATGGTTAGTTTTCGATGGAAAATGGTGCAAAAAGTGAGTTCCTGCTTGCAATCCATGCATCTCCCTCCTCCCTCTCTTCTTCCCCTACTTACTCAATGATATTTACCTTCCTCCTTCAAGTTCTTCACGCGAACGAAACGCGGAAAAAGTTTCTGTGCGTGTCTCTCCACTTATGGACGAGAGAAGGACGAGAGAGCGAGGGAAATGGAGAGAGTGCAGAGAGGAGAGAGAGAGGGTAGATCACTCTGTTTGTGTAGTTACTCTACTCGTGAGGAAGGAGGAGGAGGAAACACGATACCTCCAAGGGGCAGAAATATTGATTTGCGATGATGGAGGGAGTTGGGAAACGGGGACTGCAGAGATCAAAGATCAAGGATCAATTTCAGCCTCCGGCCTGTCTCGATTCGAGGATGAATGAGGCCTGCTTCGCACTGAACTTCGTCGAAGATTCGGCCGATTCTCCCTCTTCGTTCTATCGATCGATCGCCATTTGGAGTCTACTGAATGATGATGAGACCAGTGTGAGTCCCTATCAAAATCAAGATTTCGTAAATCGAAAAAAATGATCCCAATTTTTCCATTTCAGTTCCTTTCATCCGGAAGTTCAGTGAGGATCGTTGTCGAGTTGTGGGCGTTGGAAAATGAGAGGAGTCTGAGAGATTTCATCCAAGTTCGTTGATTTATCTTGAAGAATTCATCATCAATTCGTCATTGCAGAACGTCTTCCCACTTCGCATCAAAATCCGCAACAATACTGAGATTCTCGAGGGATCGATGAGCAGTTCGAATCTCACTGCAAACAATCATATTCAGTCACCGAGGTAAGGTTAAACTTTCGAAAACCATTGTGCATGATGAGTTCGTTAGTTAGTGCGGATTGTTCATCTAAAAATTCACAAATGAACATCAATTCAGATACCCGTCTGCCTATCCTCGAGACGTCGAGAAGCGATTCCTCCTTCAGAACTCGGACCCGAAAGGAGTCGTCAGAATCACCTTCGATGACTTCAATATTGATAATCAATCGGAGATGGAAGTGGGTAGTTCTTTTTCCTGCAAACTAGACATTTTTATTTTTGCACAATTGACTGATGTGAGCCTCCTTCTAGGTCCTGGACTCGGACGGTTCTCCTCTCTTCACTTCTCGATCTGATTTCCGTCGTCCTCCCGCAATGGCGAGCAGTGGAAGAGCGATGAGTGTGAATCTGAGAGGGAATGGGTTCACTCAGGAGGTATTTCTTCTCTTTTCTTCTTACTCATTCTGTGTAGGATTTCTCGAAATAACATGTAACCACAAAGACTGTTATTGAATTTTCCCCATTCCAGATCGGTTTCCGTGCGCAATACGAGTTCTCGAACGAAACTCGATGGAGTGACATGCCCAGTGATGAATGTGAGTCATTTGTTTTTATTCAATAAGGGATGGAAGGCAAACCGAGGAGGTGAAGCTCTCGAGCTGAAATATCGACCTCGTGAAACCCAATACGTGAATGAGAAATTAGAGAGAGACGAAGCGAGTAAGAAACGGTGGGTGTTTGCCAGGGGAATAGGAAATGTGCGAAGAGGTAAAAATTGGTTTGGCCGGTCCAGGAAGATACTGGGGACTTATCGGCTTCGGAAACAAGGAAACGAGAAATACTTGGCCATTTGTCATTATTCAGTGTGCGATCTGACAGTGGATGGATACGGAGGGGAGATAACTCTGAATGGAAGGACGGAACTGTTGGACAAGCACATCGACTGCATCTTCGTCATTCAGAGAAGGAACTCGATGGTTGGAAGAAGTTACGACAGGATATTCTTGAGGGTATGTAACTCAACTGAAAACCAGGTTGAAAGAAATAAGGAACGAATGAACATTTGACCACATCATCTGGCCCATTCGCAATGTTCTCATTAGCAAAATGGTGTCGGAAATTAAAATTTTAGTGGTAGAATAATCTGCGAGCAAAGATAAGTACTGAGTTTTTGACACACGGCCTCAGAGTGTGCCCACTGAATAAATCTTTGAGAACGAATGCTGATTCAGATCGACGAGTTCCGTCTGCTCGGAGAGGATCTCCGTCTGGAAGTGAGAGAGGGCGCCTACTCAACGGGAGATCCACTCATCAGTCTATATGATGCACAACAGACGGATGAGCTACTGGCGAAGCAACCCAAGTGAGTAATGATTAGTAAATGAGTAAACGAGATTTCTCCACTTCAGGAACGGATTCATCGTCTCCTCAGATGATCCGGCATTCTACATTCGGCTGAGAGGACTGCTCAGATCAACGTATGTTTCAATGTTCATTATTTCAAGCAATCGAAGAATGAGACATTAATGATTCTTCTCCAGAGAAGGCCTCAAACTAACGTACTCCCTCTTCTATCGATGGGCGGGGCCTGTCTGTCCGGGGACTTCGGAGTTCCGTTGCACAAACCAGCGATGCATCAAGGTGAGCGGACTTTGAAGTTCAAGAGAGCGAACGAACTCTAAAATTGGTTTACGGTAGCAGGGTTCAGTAGGTCACATCCACCATTTCCAGGCGCATCTTCACTGTGATGGCATCGACAACTGCGGAGATGGATCGGATGAGGTGAGTGGTCAACAACTAGAGTGATACTCACCTCTTCATTTCACACACTCTCTCAACAGCGAAATAATGAGAAGAAATCATATTCGTCACAGTTCACGCTTTTGAAGTCTATTTGTGCAGCTGGATTCTGTGAATGACTCATATCGTGATCGCCCTGTGGATAAGTATAAGAATCCTTTCAGTTGGTCTGCGATGGTTCCTCGTCCATCTCCGATCTCACTGCGATGATTGGAGGACCCGCAGTTATCAATAAGCAGCCACAGTACGTTCTTACATCTTGCTCTTTGATCTTATCCTCGCTTTTGATCTTTGATCTTATCCTTGATCCTCCATCAGGAACGATTCTGACATCTCCGCCCTCCTCGCTCTCGTCCTCGGAATCTGCGGAGTCGTCGTCATCTTCCTGGTTGCCGTCACCGTCGTCCTCAAGGTGAGAATCTTCTTCTTCTTCCTATTCTATGTAGATATTCGCGGAATTTGGATGAAAAACGTCATTTTTCACGCCTTTCCTGAAAAACACACGGTCGATCATCTCAGAAGGTTCAACGTCAGTCTTCCAGGTGTACGACAGACGGCGTCATCGAGGAAGGAGAGTGCCCACGGTGGATGCAACTGGAGGTAAGACGATGGGGAAATATCAAAGATCAAAGATCAACGGCGCAAAGTGGACCAATCAGTTGACAATTCGATGCTTTTCCAGCCGCTCTCCCTCACCACAACGAGGTCGTTCCCACAATGCAGACAGTGGGAGAGAGACGATTCTACGTCCTTCCCGAGACACAAATATCCGTGATTGAAGCACCTCCCTGCTATGATGATGCGTTGAAACATCCACCGGTCAGTGATGAGAAAGAGAAAAGGTTTATTGACATCGATATTGTAGGTTCCATCTGGCCACACTGGCGCTTATACGAATGCAGCTTTCGTTGGAGGACCACCGCCGGTATGTTGGGTGATTGGAGTACGGGAGGAGGGCGGAAGGAAGCTCCTTGAACGTTTGGATGGGTCCAAATCAGCTCCTTGAAGCCTATCGAACTGAAATATGTCAGTTGCTTGCAGGAGATATCACCCGACTCCACAGCCCGTCCCGATACTCCCGTACCATCATTCGATGAGGAATTGGAAGAGATCAAAGATCATCCCCTCCACACTTCTCTGACAGTGGAAGAGGACGATCGACCGTGTTCCTCTAATGGTTCTCCCACTCGGCCATCGAGGAAGATTGATAGGGAATGAGGAATGAAACGACGTTTGGATGGGTCCAAATCAGCCATTTTCATTTAAAACTTGCCTAAATTGCTGATTTCGACCCCTTTATGCAAACGTTGTTTACAATCACTTCTAATAATAGGCTAGCATTGTATGACTCAGTATCGATGATCTCAGTATGGCAATACTATCAGCTTTATCCACCCGGGTATCAGCATCTCGTTCCCTACATAAGCAGTAGCTTTGATTGACTTCCGTCGGTTTTCATGACCTCGACACAACGGGTTCGCATGTAATGTACACTTGTAATAAAGATGTTTTAACGTTATCTGTAGCGAAGCAAATTACTGACAATGAATGATCTTCACCTACATCAATAGTGAAAGGCTAAATCAAAACAGTTTATCTGCTGTCTTTTTCTCATATCTCCAGTGGACTTGATTCATTCAAATAAGAACATTGGAATAAACAAGCTCAATGATTCTCCTTTCATATCACAGTCTCTCATTTCTTTACATATTCCACCCAAATCCTCTCTCCCCCTCGTCTCCTCTGCTCTCCCTTCTCTCCATTCCTCATTCCCTTCTCTTTCCTCCATCCAGAGTGGTCACTTCATGAAGGCGGCATTCGACAAACTCAAGGGAAATAAGTAAGTTCGGCCCCACTCCAAACTCCGCCCCTTCGATCTCTGTCGTAACCCACCATTGCAGGGCCAAGAAGAAGAGGACGCAAGATGATGATGGAGGGACCGTAGCAGGTACCGTAGCCACGATTGAATACAGTATCACGGAGGGATGCTGTATTCAAGGAGTACTGAAGAACACGGTTAGGCATACGGTATCGATCAATCCCTGATCGTTGCAGGAGACGGAGATAGGAAAACAAAGAACAAGCCTTCCGCAAAAGAGAAGAAAGGTATACGGTGGAGGAGATACTGTAGATGATACGGTACTCTTCAGCTGGATCGGTGGAGCAGAAGAACAAAAAGGAGAAGGAGAAAGAGAAAGAAGCAGCAGCTGCTGCAACTGTGGCTGATGCAGCTGCAGCCCCTGCAGAAGGAAATGATGGAGGAAGACCACTTGTGAGAAAGAAGGAATCGAAGATACAACCATCCAAGATGCAGAAGAATGACAAGGAACAAGCTACTTGTTTGATGCAACCGTGAGTTGTGAGAAGATGATCTTTGATCTTTGGTCTATTGAAGGGACACTGAATCGAAAGAAGAGAAGAAGGAAGAAAAAGTGAAGGATGTCAAAGACAAAGATGGAGTAATCGATCCAGAAAGGGGTATGCTGATCTTTGGTCTCTCCTGTAATAGACGTTTCCATCTCAGATACTCATAATGTGACGGGAAGAGATCCAGATGAAATGACTCCTGAACAGATGGCTAATCTCAGAGGATTCATTAAGGTCCTCCCTCTTTTTTTGGACTGATGATTCAACACTATTACATTTCAGCAATATGAGGCAGTTGGAGTCAAGGGACTTATGGAAGAATTCGAGAAGATCAAGACGTCTGTAGATTGGTCTTTAATCTATAAGTCATGATGCACTTTAGATACAACATCACTCCCTTTAACTACATTGCTCACGAAAACAACCCCACCAAGAATCGATACAAGGGTCAGGGATTACTTTGTGTTTCATCTTTGAACTATATCTTTGCAGACATCTTCTGTATCGATCAGACACGTATTCCATTGAATTATGGAACTGGAGGAACTTATATCCATGCAAATAGAGTTGCCGAGGGTAAATACGAAGATGAGAAAAAAGAGAAGATGACAGAACGATATTTCATGAACAAGTTCATTACCACTCAAGTGAGATCATAGATCAGCTTATAGAGATCAAAGATCAAAGTTGAGGGTCCAATCGAGGGAACGGTTCACGACTTCTGGCGATTGGTAGTGCAAGAGGATGTGGGATACATATTCATGCTGTGTAGTATCGTCGAACTGGGAAAGAAGAAATGTGAAGTGTAAGTGAAATGAGAAGATACGGATAATAGGATCTTTGATCTCTTGCAGATACTACCCCGAGAACAAGGAGACACTCACGTACAATGAGAGTTAGTCAAGAAAGAAAGTCGGAACCTCATTCTAAATTGCAGCCATCAAAGTGACTCTTGTGGATAAGCATGAGGATGGACACTTCATCAATTCCAAGTTCATTCTTGAAGTTCCGAATAAGCCGAAGAGATATGTCTACCATCACTACTGGAAGAACTGGTAAATCCACCGTAATCCTCCTTACCGTATCCCTACCGTATCATTTGAGGCCTGATCGTGGAGTGCCCATCACAGCTCTTGCTGGACTTCGACTCCTTCGACATGCTCGTCTCTCCAACTTCTCCACTATCGTTCATTGCTCGGCTGGTGTTGGTGAGATAGCGTAACCCTGACTAGTCCACTACCGTATCCCTTTCAGGTCGCACTGGTACTCTTGTGGCACTCGAATGGCTCCTCCAACAGATCTGTGTGAAACCACCTCCTTATGATATGAAGGCAATGCTTACGTTCATGAGAGGTAAATACGAGATACCGTACTCTAGCCCGATCACCTATTGACTATTCAGACCAACGTGCTCATGCCATCCAGACTGCTCCTCAATACGCGTACATTGCATTCGCAGTCTTCCGTCTGCTGGCCTTGAAGGTATACTGTACTCGATCGATCGATAATGGACAATCGTTGCAGGACTCGACTACGGTGCCTCAGTTCTACAAGTTCTCACTGGATATGCAGACTCATACAGGAGTGAAGATAGATGGAGGAGCTCCTCCTCCTGGTGGAGGTGCCCCTCCTCCTCCTCCCCCACCAGCTGCTCCTTCCCCCGGCCCTTAGGGCGAACAAGAAGAGACTTCTTTCTTTACGCGTCAAATTCGCGTAGTAACGTCTCGATGTAATCAAATGAAGATCGCGATGTTGACTCCTTTCTTCTTTGAATAAACGATCTGAGATCAATGAAATTGTTCTGCTGAATGCATTCAAAACAGATATCTGTAGTGAATAGTTGATCCGAGGAACGGTCAGCAAAACTGAAGATTTGGTGAAGTGTCAATCAATCGATTTGCACTCTGGTCTCCGTTTAGAGAGATATTTGCATGGAGGGAGGGGTAAGAGGGAATCAATAGACCCACACATGTAAATGAAATTTGTGTTGTTGGAGGAGAGGAGGGAGTTCTCGTGTCATTCCATCCGTTTTCTCTCTCGACGATGGGTCGACTGTCCATTAGTCGGTTCGTTCTACCTTCCATCTCTCGATCTAACCCATCCTTCCCTCCTTCCAGCTCCATCTTCATTCTCTTGCTCTGTCTATCCGTCGGCTACAGTAACTTCCAGAGGACACACAATGACTACGATCCTAGTCCACTCAAAATGGAGATTGGATGGGGAGCAATCCATTGCATTGACTTCCAAGAGGTTGTTCCTTCCTTCTTTCGATTTCGGTATCAATCAATCGATATCAGGTCAGTACTCTCTGGCGAGAAGCTACGTTCGAGCCTGCGTTAGTCGTCACTTGCGAGCTCAAATCGGTTGGTTTCTCTTTTGATCTACAGTACTCCTACCGTATTCTTATTGCAGCATCAATGCATCACAATCAGAGCAGTCAACTCTACACACTACTACACATTCCAAGTGAGATGCCATTGATTGGTTCCCTTTATCGATTCCCTTGAAGGGTTGTCTTCCCCAAGCTCGAGTCTCGAAAGTCTGCACTGAGATGGCATACGGTAAGTGAATCGATTATCGGTTTGATAGGAGATCAAACCTATTGCAGAAGCATCGAAGAACAATGGAGCCGAGTATTTCTACTGCTATGATGTCTCCTACGATCGATTGAATGTCCCGGTGTGTTGGTTATCCTATCGTTATCCTTCCTTATTTCCTCCCCTCAGGCGAATGTTCCCTTGGCTGGTCGCGAGTGCTGTTGCAATGGGGATTTCTGCAATCGAATCGAAGTGAGAAATGGAAACATTTACAAGATCAATCCTCATTCCATTCCAGAATGTAGTGACAATCGACACGATTATTCCTCATGATCAAATTCTAAATCCATACGTGAGTAATTTCTCCCATCCTCCATCCTCATTCACTGCATTCAGTTTCGCACACTTCATCTCTGGTACTGGAATACCCTTCGTGTGGTTGGAATCTGTTCGATTATTGCCATTGTGAGTTACTCCCTCCACCTGGTCAGCCCTTATTCTCAATCCACTCTATCACAGGTTTTCTTCTGGGGGAATATCATTTATATCGTGTTGAAACCAGCAGAAACGGTTGAAGATGTGAGAGATTCCTTCCCCTTTTCATCCAATCGATGATTCCCTTCAGAGTGCATGGTACGCGGCTCCCATCTCTCGCAATCAGGTACGGTATCAAGAGACTACGGTATATAAATATTGATTGATTATAGATCAATGATGATGATAATATCGAAGGAGAAGACGACGGAGAAGAAGTAGTTGATGCAGTTGCCATCGACGTATGTTTACAGTCTCCACTGCTTATTGATTGGCATACTGTAGTACCGTAACCCTTCTTGTTTAGACTGCTGCGGCTGATATAAAGAAGGCGAAAGAAGTGGAGGCATCGAAGAAAAAGAAGAAAGCGAAGAAAAGAGCTTCGGTAGGAAGGATACGGTAGATTGATTATCAATCGATACTCCATTTCAGAAGGAAGAGACTCCAGACCCGAAATTGGCAATGCAAACGGAGAAGACTCAGGAGTGCAGTCAAGAGGATAACTTGCCATTGGTGAGGATTATGGTAGATGAGATACGGTAGGTAATAAATCGATGATTGAGGCGAAGACTGGAGACGATGAAGCGGATGAGAAGAAGGAAGAGAAGAAAGCTACGAAGGAGGTGAGTTGGAATAGGGAGAAGGAAGAGATCAAAGATCAAATTCAGACTCCTGAGAAAGAGAAGAAAGACGAGACTCCGATTGAGAAGGAAAAGAAGACTCAGGAACCCGATCAGAAGAAGGACGAGAAGAAAGAGGAGGAGAAAGAAGGTCCCAAGGTCAGTTACAGATCCATACCACTGAGTCTCATCGCGGCGCTTTCAGCAATTCAAACTGTGCAAGGCAAAGAGACTGGCTAACGGACGAGTGCAATACGTGTCCATGTTCAATGAGAATAGTGATTATTCCGAGGATGATGAAGATGAGAAGGACAAGGATAAGGAGAAGAAGAAGTAGATCATCCTCATGAATCTAAGACGAATTGTTCTCACGTACGATAAACGAGTGATTATCGATACTCTTTGTTCCAATCGCACAATATGTTCACACAATATTCATTGATTATTTATATTGAGTCGAGAGATAAGTTCTGCCAGGGATTGGTGAGACAGGTCCAAGTGGGAACGAAGCAAGGAGTACTGTAGAAGGAGTGAGGTCGATTTAGAGATGAACTCTTTCGTGTTCGCTTCTTCCGAGATTGGAGATCGTGAGAGGAGTCGGGACTCCAGCTCCTCTTCCTCTAATGCAATCGCTCTCTTGTCCTCACTCAATGACGATGGATCATCCATCCAATCAAAGATATCGTCATCACTTCGATACACCTTCACTTCGTCCATTTGAGTCAAGTGACTGGAGGGTGCATCTGAATATTAGGGATTGATGCCTGATTCATATTTTTTCTCTACTCAGAACGAAGCGATGCTGAAGAGAATACTTACTGTTCATCTCAAATTCTTCCTCCTCCTGCACAACATCTCTCTTGTCCTGAGTCAAGGAATGAGCTTCATTATCATCATCACAGCAGACTCGGAAGACTCGCACTTCATCCGA
>LS499572.1:33750-43858 GCA_900490845.1 Pristionchus japonicus
GGAGGGTGCATCTGAATATTAGGGATTGATGCCTGATTCATATTTTTTCTCTACTCAGAACGAAGCGATGCTGAAGAGAATACTTACTGTTCATCTCAAATTCTTCCTCCTCCTGCACAACATCTCTCTTGTCCTGAGTCAAGGAATGAGCTTCATTATCATCATCACAGCAGACTCGGAAGACTCGCACTTCATCCGATTGAACCTCCATTATTAGTACTTGAAATCAGAGATAGAATGACTTGTCAATAGGAGTAAACACAAGCAATGTGTGAATGAATGAGAGGACCTCCCATCTCGAAATGAGGAAGGGTGAGAATAGGAATATTGAGTGGGAGGAGCGAAATGGAACAAAGGTGCGAAACCCCTGTGGATGAGCTTCCCACTCAAAGTAGAGCAATATCAATGGCGGTCTCGAGAAATAGAAAGAGAGTGAGAAAGATGAAAGAAGACCGTAACAATCGCCATTCCCTCTGGTAGTCGGATACTACAGAGGAAATCTACCGCTCTTTAGACGGAAAGTTGCCGAAAGAAGAATAGATGAAGAGACTTGAGGTGAGATCGGCACGAGACCATAAAGGAAAGCGGTGTTCCTTTGATTTCCAAAACCTTTGTGAAGTGTTCTCAGCATACCTTGTCTAAACAGTATTTATCTCTACAATGGTAGAATATTCACAATGGAATAAAACGGTATCCGTAAAACAACCAACACACGGTGCAACCCTTCCGAATAATTAGTATCCCTATAAAAGCATAACTCTATGGAATAAATACATTATTCATCAATAGATAAAGGATACTCTTCTATAAGAGGCCACGAACAAATAGTAAATAAAAGGATAATGTTACATTAGAGAACAGTGAAAACTGTAGATAGTACTCTTATAGTAGATTGAGACCATTCTGAGTGTTCTCTAACCGAATCGGAGTGGAAGTCAAACGAGCACTCAAATCCTCACACATCTCATCGATTGCCGCGTCCATCTTGGCCCTACAACGATAATTTAGGCTATGGTAGGATTATCGATCGACTCACTTGACACACTCGCCCTTCTTCAACGTCTTCGCTGCGAGTAGCAACTCGGCTGATCGCAGCTCCACTTGCTGCTCCCATCCCTGAAAGAGGACACGATGAGGGGTATCGATCGATAGACTACCGTAATCTACAGTATACCTGAACGTGTTTGGTAGTTATGGTGAATGGTAGATTGACGTCATCAAAGACAGAGGTCATGATGACCTTCGTCACTCTTCCTGCCGTCAGTTTGGGGTTCTTCGCTGCCTTGTTAAGATTGCGAGTCACCGAATCTGCAATTTCATGAATTTATACATTTTCAGGCCTTTGGAACACTGAAATTCAGAAAAACTATTTCGAAATAATATTGGCAGAAAATATTCTGTTTAACGAAAGAATTTGCATAAATATTGTAATTTATAGACTGACTAACCAATGAAAGTGAACTGTGGTCTTCTCCCCTTGAATAGGGCGACAGCTCCATCGATGGTCACCGTCCCTCCCTCGAGGAAGGCATCCACCACCGCGTTCACTGCCAGCTCCTGAGAAGAGAGTAGATATTAGTGTGCGCCGAGTTCAGTGAAGTTGTATCGGAATGTCAAGACTCGATTCCATTGTCATGACCGATTGAAACTAGAATTGTTCTAACTATTCGAACTTCACTGATACTCTTTTCATTTAGGCTCACTATTCGGTCGAGTTAAATATACGTGAAACCTCTTTATATTTTTTCTGTCCCTTTACTCAGGCTATGCCATGTTCCCATCTTCCTGCCCACCTTCACATTCTTGGAATGGGCGAATCGATGGGCCAATACGAGAATCCTCGCGATGTACACTCTCGTCTCTCCCTCGTTCTCCGCCATCTGCAAGGAAGGATGGAACTGAGTGATAATGAAGTCAGTAATCTACCCCATATGAAGTATCCATTTTTATGCAACATGAATGGCTTCGCGAGAAACAAGCCTCCATTCTGCCAGCAATGTCGTAGCTAATCATGTGCAAAAGATAAAATTGGAGAATGGAGACTATTTCTTACGAATACATCCATGTTGAGACTGTCCTCAACTTCTATTCGATTTCGAAGTGCTCACATTCCACTGTAGATTGAGTCTCTTGGTAGCCCATTCGATCATCTCCAATCCACTTGCTTCTCTATGACTCATGAGTAGATTCTCTCTCATCTCACTCAGAGCATGGCGGCCGTTCTTATTCACTCGTTGCTGCTCATTCGTGTCTGCGAGAGGAGGACAATCAAATATTTATCCAGAGATCAAAGAAAGATCATCAACACATTACAATGGGAGTAATCAGTAAACGAGTCGTTTTCGAACAGAATGGGCGAAAGAGTGAATGGATTGTGGATGGAATGGGGGTCTCACTTCTTGGTGGTATCAGTACCTTCATTCTCCTGTCTCTGCTTCGCTGCATGAGCTCTTCCACGAGAAGCGAGCACCAGACTGCGCATCTCGGGTGCATCCGCGTTCTAAATTTCGTCAGTGTGAGTGTAAATTACAAACAGCAAAAGAACTATTGCAGTGGATGATTTAGAAGCTACTAAAAAGGTGGGATGAAACTAGCAAGCATCAAGTGAGCAATTATTATTGCGCTAAAGGACAGGGAAGCGAAAAATCAGTTGATAGAAATATCCTCTCACCTCCTCGACATCAGCACTCATCATCTCGATTCTCCTCATCACTTCGGGAGGGTACACACAGCCGAGAGTGGACATGTTCGCGTAGACCTGAATGGACTTCAGTCTACTTCCACTCTCGTTGAATCGTCGATTCATTATGATGATACATTCATCAGAACAGCAAAGTATTGAAAAAAAATCGACAACATACAGCAGCATAGGCAGCCAACTGATCGGGGTCCTTCATCACATCCTTATTCGCTCTCTGGAATGCGAATCTCTTCCTCGCCACTCGATCCGCCTCGCCCTGCTGCACTTCCTCTGACATCCTGCAACTACCGTATACTCCCTCATCCATACCGTACTCATTCGCCCAATCAATACTTCGGCGATTACTGTAACGCGTTAACCACTCTTGCTGCAACACCGCATGTTATCAATAATTTACTCACAAGTGCACTGACAACATAAACATGAACGATTGAAACATGTATCAATAGGGCACTAAATATACTCGTTAGACGAAGACGATCATTACAACGTGTGGGAACATTTTCAGATATCGGGGGCTGAGATGCTACGCGGGAGTGAATACTGTAGATCTAAGTAAAGTGGGATTTAGGTCAAACTATAGAACCAAGATGAGATGGAAAGTAGAGGAAATACTGTAGATCTAATCAGAATGGAAAGTAGAAAGTAGGGGTCAGATCAGTCGTTGATGGGCGATGAGTAGAGATAGTAGAGATAGGCAAGGGGGAGGACGAAGAGGAGCGGATGGAAGATAAGTGCTAGAAGGGAGAGGAGAGAGACAGTGATCACTGCCTGTCTGGCGGCCGGTTTGAGGGCAGAATGGAAGTGGGGGATGAAACGGGAGTAAAGAGGGACGGCGGAGGGAGAACGGATGGGGGTGGAGAGGATGGAAGTGGAGAGGGGACGGAGGGGAGAGAGGGAGAGCACTCGTTCCACTAGGGAAGTACGCGTCTGGGCACACGCTGGACTGAAGTCGAACGAGCGCTCGCCTGACGCGACCTGCAATCATCAGCCATTAAATGACTGGCAATTTTAAAACCGATTCCGGTCAACTATCATTGCACAACTATCGTTGAACTTCATATTCCATTATTGTAATAGGGAGCCAAAAGGGAGGGTTTTTTAACAAAAAAACAGCTCAATCCGTCCTCACTACCGTACCTGTCTCCTTCCGGACGGGAGCAGCATCCTCAGTCCAGTCGTCTCGTCGAGATACGAATCAGGCGGTAATCTCCTTCGAGGAGAGAACTGAGGCTCATCGTGGATCACCGGAGGAACGTAGTCGAACAGATTACGAGCGTCTCTGCAATCGAACCATCAAACTGGGTTACGTCATCCTTAGGTAATCAATCGATAACTGACTGGATAATCTGCTTCAGCTCGATCTTCAGCTGCGTCAGCGAGTTCGAGTACGGCGAGTAGGCAGAGTAGTCCTGTAAGTGAAATATTCCAATATCATTCTACTTGATGTATCTACATTTAAACTCATCATCAAGATGCAATGAATCGCTATAAATGATAATACGAGGCCCAACGAGTGAAGATACAAAAAATAATCTAAAAATCTAAAAAAAAATAATCTAAAAAAAAATAATCTTGTTTCTAAGTACATCAAAAAAAATTATGGAAATGCCAATAACGAGAAGAATAGGATTGAGAATCCCAGAACAACTATCATAACATGAAAATGGAACAAGTGCCCACTCACATCGTCATCATCGATAGCCTCGGGCACACTCGCTCTTCTCGACATCGCGTGCAGCACATTCAGCAGCTCCGTCACTGCCGGCTCAGAGTCCTGCGATGATTGATTGATTATCGATTCGCTCCTACCGTACTCTGCTCTACTTCAAACTTCTTTTTTTGTTAATTTTCAGAAAACCGTAATGCGTGAAACACAAGCCTTTAAAAAGATCAGTTCTCGATCACCCCTGCTACTGTACTCACCACTTGGAGATACAGTAGTGCGTCCCTGATTCCGGGGCGGAAGCTGCATTCGATGGCCGTCCTCACGACGCGCACCGTATCCGCCGTGATCTGCAGCTCGCGCAGTCTGCAATCGGAGAAGTAAATAAATGATTGCCCATTCAAGACCAGTATAAACCAAAATACTGTGGCACGCGCAAAACATAGACGACATCAGGTCCAGAAACAGAAAAATCCAACGACGCTATCAGAGGGAAGGAACAGGTGAAAGTAGAGAAGAAGTGAACTTGTGAATTTTCAACTGTTGTCAAAGTAACCAGTTAACTAAAGAAATCCACCCACTTCTTGAGGATCTTTCCGAACAGTACCGAGTAGAACTTCTCGTGAGCCTGCACGAAGGGGAAGTAGGGTGAGTAGTCGTCAAGGACAGTTCTGGAAGGAGATCAATCGATAATCGTTACCGTATCCTACAGTACCTGGAGGTGGATGGATAGGGAGACGAGGAGATAGCAAGATTGGGTGAGATTCGACCGGTGGAGGGAGAGTAGCGCCATGGGCGGACGAATGTCAGCCAGACACCTGAAATCGACCATTCTCGTACGTATTTGCGAAAAATTTCAAGAGATGTAATAGCATCAATGTGCTTGCTAAAAAAACCATCTTTATTGCTTTAGACAACAGTATCACAAACTGACTGAATAGTTCCCTGAATGACTGCATGGAGGGACACTGGACGATGCACGAGTAGAAGAGATGATAGAGATCGGCCGAGAACGAGGGACGGAGATGCACACCGCGCTGGAAGAGGACACATTGCTGTATTCAGGTGTGGGGATTGAGGTTTCTCAAATCATTCACTATCTATAGAACTTCATTGATGCAGTAATAAAAGCATATATACAGAAAGGATAACCAACTTTATTTTTAGTATTATTACACTACTTAATAATTCAATCAATCAACCGACCCTGAGCGATGCCAGTTGGGGATCGGCTCCCTCCGACAGACACCACGAGTGCAGTTGACGGAACGTTTGTCTGCAAAGACAAAGTGCCGGTTAGAGACTCTACCGTAATCTACCGTACCTGAGGAGGAAGAATCGATTAACTGAAGGGAACTGCTCTGCGTCGCAGAGAGTTGTGATCAGTTGCTGAGCCAGATGCACTCCCTTAATGCATTAATTATCATTAAACCAGCATTCCATCAAAAATCCTTCATTTATCGATTTTCCAATGTTTTCTAAATTAATTAATTTAAAAAGAACTCACCCTTACACTCGCAGCATCATTCTCCTCGGGCGGTACAGACAGAAGGAAAGTGCACTCGGGAAGGAAGAGTTCGAGGGGAGAATGGAGAGATGATTGGAGGGTGGAGGAGGTGGGGATTACTTGCTGCAATGGACATTATTCACTCTTGTCACCTCCTCCACTTTAGGCTCCATGCCATTATTCCAAAACATCATTTCCCTCACCTGCAGCGGCAGCAGCTTCTCTATCCACTCGACTATGCATCTGGCCATCAATCCATCCCTCGGGCCGACACTTCGATCCGCGTGGATTCGAACGGCGGAGAAGAGACGAGAGGCCAGTCTCATGTCTGACCACACCGCATCCAGCACCAGACCAGTACCTGAGGTTACTGTTAGAGTTATCGATTAATCTTCAATGACCTACCTCCGAGAATCTGATAGATTTGATGGCTGATCGATCCTTGTGGCACATTCACGATATCGGGCACGGAGAAAAGATCGATCTGTGAAATACCGTACTCCCAATTGATAAAGACGATGCTATAGTACCTCTGGATCGAGGAGTAATCTTCTGATCACTTCCTCAACTGGAATGTTTCCAGCGGCTGAGATTATTTCCTTGTACAGTACTGTAAGTTTATCCAACGGCAAGGACTGGTTGATATAGTCGCCTGAAGTTATTGCATTATTGAATTTTCTATCGATATCCATCGTACCTGATTGATTCATTCTCCTATTTTCTGCTCCATAACTACCGTTTCCTATCGAATAATTTTGATCTTGAGTGCATGAGTAGTTTTGATCGTATGTGTACGACATCTGAAGCAAGATTTCATAGTTGTGAAATGGATCTCCCGTCATTCAAGCACTGATTAGTGGATAGCCAATTCGTTTTTGTTATCCACACACGTATAACAAATATTTTATTACGAGAAGTCACAGAAACAATAATTTAGAATCATTTGAACCTATTTGAACAAGACTATCCGAAAGTAATTGCCATAGAAATATTAGATACAATCGACTAGCAATACAACCATGCAAGAAACATTCCCCTGAACAAAAAAGACGGTGATTACAACTTTCTTCCACTCAATCAACACCTTCTCCCATCTCCACTCTACTGCATTCTCTTCATTCTTCTCTCCAACTTCCTTGCCTTCTTGTCTTCTCTCTCGTCCTTCTCTTCCTCTTGAGGAGGAGAGGCAGTAAAATACGGGAGGATGAAACCAACAATAGCCTGGAGAACAACTCGTTATCGAAGAGTATTTGTCAAGAACATCTATTTGAACGAACTTTTCAATGGCTCATAACGGCAAAAAAAACTAATGAGTTCGACAAACCTTGTAGAATCCGTAGGTGGGAGCTGCCAACAGAGCGAGGAATCCATAGTTGGAGTAGAAAGCGAGGATTTGAGAGATCGTAGCCAGAATGATCATATCCTAGAGGAAATAGTTAGAATCCATCAATCAATAGTACCGTACCTTGCAGAGTTCTCCGATGGCTGATGTATCATTGAGATCGAGGCCAGCGTCCACAACGTGACCCTTAGCGTCTCTGGAAAGGGAAAATCATGGGGCTCCATCAATCAATAAATTTGCCATGGAATCGGAAAATATGACCATAGAAACGCTGAAACAACTAACTTCTTCGATCTGGAGACGGCTTTCATGACGAATAGCGATCCCAGTTGGATAGACATCGAGACTGCCCATCCCCACCAAGCCCAGCCTTCCATCTGGAAGACGACCATGGAAATCACTTGAAACAGTGAACAGATCCCCTCAAATTCACGTGAAACTCACGTAAGACCAGAAAGGCTCTCGAAGCAGTTACTCACATTGAACATAGTCACAGCGAGGACGAGATAGAGTCCTCCAACCATCACCGTCGCTATTCCAAACTGCTGCAGTGTCTCGACGTTCTCATCAGCAATCTGTTGCTGGCCCTTGGTCGCCACTTTCACCATCTGTAATCACATCGATAACTGCCATCCCATCTCTCTGTAGCCTTCATGTATACTGTAGCGATGATTACACGCGAGATATCGAGTCGAACACGGGTTTAAAATCATAAAACTTTATCGAAGAGTAGCGTAAAGTCTGCGGGAATACACAGTAACAGGATTGGAAAGTAAGGTGAGATGATGCAACGAAAAACGAAAAGGCTGAGAAAGTAAAGGGGTGTCCTACCCAGCGGGACCTAGCAAGAAAGGATCGGACTATTTCAGAGTTGGAGGCCAATTCAGTTGTTGTGGAGGACGAGTCGGAAGATCTCGTTGGCGATGAAGTAGGAATTGCTGTTCGGACGGATGATGAACAGCTGGTTGTACGACTGCACGGGGTCCTCGTCCGTCTGAAGAGAATGAGATGAGATGGAGTCAATGGAAAGGGAGAGCTCACCTTCAGTTGTCCGAGAACAGACACCATGATGGATCCATCGTAGAGGGGCTGGCAGTCCGACTTGGTGATCGCTCGCTGAATCGTCTTGAACGTCAGACTCTGTAAATATCAATTTTAGTATATATATAATGAAGACATTCATTACGTTGGATGAGTCATACTGCGGGAAATTCGAATAGATGACGAAAACCACAATATATCAGACCTGGAACTTCTGGAGGATGGCCTGCTGCCCCTTCATCTGAACTCCCTCGAAGGTCATGTAGCTGTTCTCGGGATCATACAGCACGCTGAGTCCCTGGGCACGAGCTAGCGGATCTCCATTGTCGAACTGGCTGTAAAGAAAGAGGTAAGTTGGTCAAAAACAGGTCAATATCGATGATAAATAAGAATAAACAAAGCTCTTACGTGTAGTAATGAGCGACGAACTGATTTCCGATGTTCTCGTACTCGGGATTGAAGTTCATTGCCTGAACAAGTCGGTAAAGCATGGGGAAAGGTCACAAAAACACGATTTTTCAAGGATTTGATTCGCGATAACAACGGTACGCGAGCGCCAGCAGTTTCAACGATGCAGTAGCGTAATTTAGCAAGGACTATACTAGCAGAAACTTCAAGAACAAGAAACGCGCAAAGTGAACAACGGACGAACTCATTCAAATTTTTTGCGGCCGCAAAAATTTGAACCGTAGCCTATTCCTACCGGGTGGCTTTCCGTGCGAGAGTTGAGCCGACCGATTTATTTCCCGCCGATTCCTCGCGCTTTCTTTTTCTTTTTCCATTTTCTTCGTTGGTTGTGGCTACCTGTTGTCGTCAAGTAGGTGCGAAAATCGCAAATAATCCCACCCTCGCAATTGCGTCCTTTTGAGCCGAATCGGTAGCGAATTTTGAACGATTTCGTGTCCTTCTCTTTATTTTCGCTAATGTCATTTCAAACGCGATTTTGTCTATTTTCTTGCGTGGATTAATGTATAATTAGCACCTCGTCCATTTCAGAAATGGAAGCACGTTTCAAAGTTGAGCTGCGCGAGCGCGACCCGGCCAAGATCGACCAGTTGTACCTCGACAACTGCAAGTGCGTCAAGATTGAAGGTAAGAGTCGTCTAAGAGCTTTATCTGTTGATTAACAGTCGTAGTGGATCGTTTTGAATCAGTATGGGAATGAATACACGATCGTAGCATGCAACCGGTCATTTGCAGGTCTCTCCGACGATATGGTCACACTGGACACTCTCTCGATGGTGAACTGTGGACTGGAGTCTCTCGAGGGCCTTCCCAGTTTTCCCGAGCTTGTCATTTTCGACATCAGCCAGAACAAGCTCACAGGAGGCCTTGAGATACTCGTGAGTTATTGTTGTAATTTAAAATCAACTTCGATCTGCCTCGTCTCAAATAGTTGATCCAATTTCTGTTTTATCAATTGCCATTTCATCATTTCACGTATCTACATTTCAGGGAGAGAAGTGCCCCAAGCTTGAGAAATTGGTCCTCTCCGATAACAAGTTCGCGACTCTGGAGCAGCTGGAGCCTCTGAAGGCCCTCACCGCTCTCTCCGTCCTCGACACTTTCCAGAACGATGTGGAGGACACTGATGATTATAGGTATATTTTATTATTCATTTTATTTAAATATAATCAGCTTTCAGAACGAAGATCTTCGAGATGTTCCCCAGCCTGAAGGATCTGAACGGACACGACATCAACGGAGAAGTGACTGAGGAATTGGAGGAGGAGGAGGAGACGGGAGCCGAGGCAGAGGATTCAGATGGCGGAGCGGACACTTCTGATGAAGAGGATGGTCCTGGACTGGAGTATCTCCAGAACAGCAACATCATGGACGATGAGGTGAGTG
>LS499585.1:13110-103454 GCA_900490845.1 Pristionchus japonicus
TTTAAGTGATTTAGCAGATTGCGTCATCTTGTTGAAACTACTCCGCGCCTGGCCGAGGAGAGGTCTGGGAGCTTAGCTAATGTACCCACCGTGCACACTCATCAAGCACTACCTGTGACACAAGTTTGGGCTTAGCTTGCATTTTTCACTTTGCCAAATGCCTACACTAACATGTCGATCCTCTCAGATAGTGTCTTTTGAATAGTTCAGCAAAAAATGCGAAAGAAATTCGTTTATTTAGCAGCTCTAGGAAAGCCAGTGAACATATTAATGAGCTCGTTAATTATAGGTGTCCACATGGTCTTCGATGTAGTCTGTGCAAACGCCCATGGAGCAAGAGTTGTAGTCACCGGAGTGGGGCAGGATGGTTCTGAAAACAATGAACATCGTATTTCCCATGAATTTCAAGAACAAATCAAAGGAAAAAAAAATCACAAAAAACTACCGGTAATTGGTGCGACTGTCTTAGCTGTTGTTACATTTGCATTGCACTTCGTAGTGTTGCAGATGAATAGTTGGATGTCAAAAAGGAGTGTGTAGTGACCGGGCTGGAATGCTACAATTTGCGCAAATTGTGAGTAGAGAATAGAGAAATTGGTAAAAAAAAACAAGGCAACTAAGAAAATACCAGTTCGAGATCGTCAATAATACGCGTGAGTGGAATCTACATTCAAAAGATTTTGTTTTTTGTGGAATAGGAGCAAAGAAACAACGTCTAAGAGTATTTAGGAGCACACTTACTTGATACAATCCTTCGTAGAGTGTCTCGTTGTTTGTTATGCATCCTCTATCCGATCCGTACCAGTCGTGACTATTCCTGCTCATTATGAAGCAGCGATCGCCCTGTACAGTATAATATTAGGGTTCTGATTACCCTTTTTCCGTTGTAGTTTAGCTCGGATGAGCTAAAAAACCGAAAATCAGATTTCTTCAATTTAAAATTTACCTTGCAAGTTTTAGTTCCAGTTCCCATATAGCACGTGATCTGAAAAAGTTCAAATACGTATCCGCCTTATTCATTCACCAATCTTCGTTAGGCACTCTTACGTCGAGAGTACTACCATTGAATATTCAAGGAGATTTAACAAGCGGTAAAGTTGTATGATAGTACATGATATTTACAATGATACTGTTAAATTTCTTACGGCATCTGATTTCAATGTCTGCTGAGCTGCGAGATTGCAGTCGGTTCCCTGAAATAATTTAGACTTCTTTTATTGTAGACAACTTCGGATTAAAGCATAGTAAGACATCATTGGGTGTCGCATTTACCTACTTGTGCATGTTCACTACTCACTTCTACTACTCATTTCAGCAATTCTAATTGACGCATGAAATGGATCCTACCAAATCGCAAAGGCAACGAATTCTGCTGTAATCCTTCGACGTTTCGAATTTCGTGCACGACTGCGGCTGCATTAAACTGAACTTGCAGTTAATATGAAATTCACGAAATTTCGCAAACCTCTCAATCTTCATGAACGCATAATCATATTTGCAAAGCGACCATGAATCTTCTTCATATTTAATCTGCTCGCAGGCGACACAGTTCTGAAGAAGCGAAATCACTCAAAAAACTGATTCTCGAAAATATGCCTGTCGATCACCACAAGTTAGCGAAGCATTTGCCCAGTGTGTGAGGAACTTATCCGCTGTTGTTCTTAGGAATAATCCGGTTGATGGAGGTTCGGTATATGGGTAGTTGCAGTGGTATTCGCTGAATTTATAAGTTATTATCAAGGCAATTGAAAAGAGAAATAACAAAAATGCTTACTCGCAGATGCAAAACGAATAGCGATCGCTGTCCCAGCACTTATTTCGAAAAGCTGCATAGTTCTTTCCCCGCAAGCAACCCTGTACGAGAAATAAGTGGGAATCGGCTCAGTTGAGATTATCAGAATCGCTTAGTCTCACCACTTCGGAAACGTAAACGCCTTCAGAAGTGTTTCTCCTGTACACATAACAGTAATCACCACAACAATAGTTGCTAAATTAAAAATTTAGAAAGACTGTAGGCAGGAAAAACATACTTGTACGAATAATCGTAGCAAACAACAGCAAATGAAAGCTGTAAAAGGTTCAAGAGAACTAATATTCGCACCGCTCGCATACCGGTGTGCGACAGTTTAGTGGCTAGTGCCAGTTCCGAGTAAACTCTAGTTCGCGATGGTTGGATTATCGCTGAATAAGTGAGATAGTGTGTGAAATGGAGAGGCGATTGCTCATACAGCGAACGCAATCATTCGGCGATGAATGGGATTATCCCCTGCCATATTCGAGGAAGTTAACAAGGTTTGGGTTTAAACAGCTTCAATTCTCAACAAGCCAATGAAAATCCGAAAAGATAACTCTTTTTAAAATGTACTCTAGCGATACAGAGGATCTCGTTTGTGCTAGTTCCTAACGATGATAGAACATATATTTATTGCGCCATCAAACTTAAAGACACAAAAAAAATATTCTCAATTCCACTGCTTCTTCAACATTTGACGGTACTTTTCTCCCTCGCTGACTTCCGGTTCGATTTTCAGAGATTTTCTCGTCCTACATTGAGGAAACGGAGATTTTCCAATCAGTGAACTTGATAGCAGAAGGACTGTAACCGTAAGAGCATAGAGATCCGTGCACTGAAAAGGCCGGAACAAATTTGTTTGAATTTTGGTCACTATAGCTCCGAGTACGAAGGATGAGAATGGCAGCGACAGAATACTCTCTAAGCTTAGTCCGGTCAAAAGGAGAGAAATGCCTGCGGCCTTTGAAGTTGAACCAACATGTGAACGCTTGAACTCACGATAAAATAGGCGTGGCCGAGTATATCGGAGAACGTAGTCTGGATGAAAACGACCGTAACGACGAAGAAAGTGGTGTTGACCAGCTGCCAACCGACACACGCGGCTCCAATAACAGTGAATACGCGAAGGATCTGAACAGCGTTTTTCAATTTGTTTGAACCATGAAATCACCTTGAGATTTTCCTTCACTTGATATCGCACGTCCAGTCGTCTCTCAATTTTGTCTTCTCTCTTATTAGCACGTTGCAGCAAGAGAGAGATCTGAAAGATCTAATTAGACATCGAATGCTGGCTCATTTGGTAAAGGTAAAGGTGATGGGCTTTTCCGTGGGCTATGTCAACGAATACTGGTTCGTTTGACTCATCTCATTTCACGACGATTATAGGAGGTGAAATAGCAAATATTAGATCTCTAGTCTGACATCGCAGAACTGTAGCTATCAGGAACCATATCAGGAATCCGAAAACCGCATGTTTTTATTTTTCGTTGGAACGATTTTATAGCGACTTGGCTCTGTGCCATGGACATTGAAAGGACAGGGAATGGCGGGAATTTGAAAATGAAAACATGACGGTTGTAGTGCGAGACTAGAGGAAGAGCTCCAACACCCTTGTGTAGCGCAGTGGTTAGAGAGCTTGCCTATCTCTCCGAAGGTGTGGGGTTCGATGCCGCCCACAACCTTGGTTTTTTGCAGACTATGGCAGAGCGTTTTCGTTCATTTATTTGCTATTAGTCCTCCTTTATGCAACCCTTACCACAAGATTCACAATACTGTGCACTGTAGTGAGCGCAATCAACATGTAGCCGTTTATTACTGCAATAACGTCCATTACATTTTCTTCTCTTTCTAAGCAGCTTACCGTTTATAGCTACTTGTAGAACATCGACAGCAATCTAAAAAAATCATTGTATGAAAATAACTTCAGTATGGAAAATTTACGAAGATAACGATGAAAATTAAGAGAGATTTGGTATTTCTGAAGCGGAACTGGTAGCTGTCTAGGCAACGTGTGGAAATTGCCCGCTCCAGAATGGAGAACGTCTGCGACAGCCATAATGTGTATCTAAACGATATTATTCTTAGGACGACTTGCGCTTTTCTTGGAACTAGGTCGGATGACAACCGTCGGATAAGAACCTAATGAGGGCGAGAGAGAAGAGTTATGTAGTAGACGGAATATGAAAATGGTTCTCATACGACGGTTAATAAAACCTAGTTCCCTTTTGTCGTACTCTAATTGATCAAAAACATACGCCGCGAGTGACGCAACGAACAGCAAGGCGGAATTGAGATATTCAAGGAACGAATTATACTCCAAGATAATCGTAACCCTAGCCGGAATATCTGGTAAGGGAGATTAGATAACCCATTGCTCATGAAAATACCAAGAAATGCTGCAATAATCCCCTGTGCTGAATGAGACATGGTGAAAATGACTGAGCACACCTCGAACATAAGAAGGCATCGTCTGCAATAATGCAAAAAAAATTTAAAAAACGACATTATCGAAATGATGGAACTTCTTGGATTACTGGCCACGCTCAACAGCTCCGATTCGAAAGAAGAAGTGAAGAATACTTACCTCAGCATGGGATGAAATATCGCTGTTTTCAGCAGTCGATAGACGCATAATGAATGAATGAAGACACTGATAAAGCACAAGATCGTCTCGAGACCTCGCAACGCGTAGATCGTAACGTCCAACATCGAGAGCGCTCTGGCTAAGTAGGAAACTGAAATTGCAGCTTACGTAATTGCACCTGGCTAGAATTAGGGCGTACTTAGCAAGATAAATGTCACGTTGTCGTGCTAAGTGGTCTGTCTAGCCACTTCGCTGAATGAGATGAGTGACGAGACGGATCCCCAGGGACTCAGCAAATCAAATCGTCAAAGTTGCCCTTTACGATCAAGATCTCTGACATCAAGAGTTTTCATCTGGCTAGAAGCCCATCAGGCAAGTGAAATGAAACTGTAGTGGTTAGTAGTCTCTGCTAGATAGATGTGTGAAGTTTCGATCGGGGTCTGCGTAACGAGACTGACGCAATTTCCAATTTACTTCCAATAGTTTTCCAGGCTGGGGTGCGTGGACAATCTATGACCTCGCTTTTTGCATTGCTCTCTGACCATGCAAAATGAGAGGTCGTGGAGGTCGAGAGATCACAGATCAGATCCGTTGATCTTTTGAACAGAGCCACAGGGTCCGACCCCGTTCCCAGATCACAAACCCGATCGGAAGTGTCCCCATGGTTTATGGCTGTATGCTACTTCCCATCTTATGGTTCCCTCGTTCTCTAGTTTTCACTAACTTTCCCTATCTATTGCTCATCAGCAAACCCTTTTGTTGTGCTCATCACTTGAGTGTTGAACCTACTTTTTTGTTATCATGCTACTCCCGCCTGCCCATAATGCTTCTGCCAGAGCACAAGGTAAGATAACGCTTTCTCATTCTGCACCCATCTCACTGGTCAAACTATGTTGAATTCTAATAAGTTCAATAAACTTTCTGAATTGTAATTCTTGCATTTCAGAAACCTCAGCAGTACACATTCAAGAATTATCAATCGAGTATGAAGTGCTCTCAAGCGTTCTCGTCATCATCTTCTGCCTTTTTGCTTTCATTATCATCCTGGTGTTCTGTTGCCAAATGGTTTGCTGCCTGCCTATCCTATGCTGCATTACCCTAGCCACGGTTGCAAGGATTTTCTTGATCTACGAGGTATAATTTCTGTTCCGTAGTTGAATCCTATTCTCAGTATTGCAGAAGCCAATGGACGAGAAAAGTGAAATCAAAGTGTTTGTTGTTCCAGTAACGATGCCTGATGTCGAGAAGATCTGTAAAATATCACTGTTATGAGCTCAAGAACATTACCCCTCTGATTTACAACTTCCTTTGTTTAACTTCGTTATTGTTGCTTGATTCTCACTTGTGAATTTGCAGATATGTCATCAATTTTTGATAAAAATATGGGTACATTTTACGAATTTAATTGCATTGATCAAGTGAGTGCTTGAGTTTGATTAGAAATAAAAGTGTTAACTTTTTTTCTACGGCTGATGAGCAGCGAAAAGTTACGCCTGAAAAGTGGAAGTAATATCAAGTTAGGAAACTCTTTTGTATTAGATAAATATCGGCAAATCTTATGAAGACGTTTGAAAACTCCAGTGTTAGGAAAATAGCTTGATGCAAATCGAAATAGGCATTCATTTATCGATACAATTACAATTTGAACAAACATTTGAAATACAAACAAAATACATTGCAGTCTGAATCCTTCTAGCACCACTTCTTCTCGACAGGTCACTCGCAATCTGCACTATCACAATCTCGCTGCGTTGCTCAACTATGTGATCGCCTTCACGGGCTTCTTCATCATCTTTCTGAAATGACAATAGCTTTGAATTTTTATAAAACTTTCTAAGACGAAAACTACCTGGAATAGCTCGTACACATTGCACACAACAGCAGCCACAACGACGATCAGAGGACAGAAAAAGAAAACACAAATGACTAGTAGTTCACTCAGCGATTGGATAATAGATGTATCCTCGTAAGTCCTGCCTCTCGCCTCTGCAATCAGTTTCGCAAGTGCTGTTATCTGGTGATTGCCGTATTCCTGAACTTTTCATTTTTTGAGGTCAGAATGTTAATAATACCTCAACAAGAGAGTAGACGAGACAGAAAACGTACGTGCAAACGCATGGAACGAGTATCCACAACGTACTGCAAGCCTCTTCTTCGCCGTTATTTTCGATTCCTGAGCAATGAAAGAATCGTAGTACTCTTAGGGCAAGAACTTACCGATCTCGAAGCGTGGGTCATGCAATACCTCGTTGTTATTCTTGTCTGAAAATAGATGAGATTAGTACGATACTGTATCTATCAGAGAGTCAATCTTACCTCCTCGGCTGATAGGTGCTGAATAAACGACGGCGTACAAAAGAATCGGAAGAAAGGCTGAGAATCGAGGAACGACAACCATCTCAGAGACGAGATCGGAAGGGCACTGATCGGAAGAAGGGTGGGAACTGAGGTACGGCACGTGTTCTCAACGGAAGTGCTAGACAAATCGGACGTGTCCGAAGTAATCTAACCCGCTGACAGGTTAACAAATCGGAATTATGCAAGAGATCGAAAGAGTATGTTACAGACTTTATCGAAATCGAATTAGGGAGCAGTAACATTTACTATACAGTGGTGGTCGTTGTCGGGGCGGTGGTCGTGGAGCCAGTGACAGCTGTTGTAGCGGAACCAGAGCTGAAAGCTTTCATTGGTTCCTTCCTTCTCTGCACCCTACTTGGTTAATTTCTGGCGCTCCTAGTCATACCCGGACAATAAGATTCAATGATGACTAAGTACATTGGGTTTCCGCAGGGTTCGTAGCGGGCGGGTAAGGACTAGGTTATGGGGACCGTCAAGTTCGGGAAAGTGCAGGAGTGTCATTGATAGCTCACCCGCAAGTCTTGCAGCAGTACATCTGCTTCGTTGCTTGCGTCATGGCAGTGTTGGTGCAGAAGCCCTTCGTGGCCCATGAGGCGCAGCTAAACATAATTTTTGTTTATGTCTGTCAACGGAATGAATTGTTTTGTTTTAGTCTTATCGAAGAAATCAGTTTTTTTTTCAAGAACGTAATTTTCACCGAGCACCCATTCCTTTTTTTCTTTTGAACCTTAAAGAACTACTGAATTCTCACTTGGCATTCGCATCGGAGGTGCATTCTCCCGGAACGATAGGTACTCCAGCAGAGGTGCAGAGCTTGCATGAGATGCCGCAGTAGGATTGTCTGAGAATTGGTTGATCAATCCGATTTCAAAGGCCCTCTAAGCACACTGGTATTATGACAGTATTGAATGGCGAGAGTTATCTCGCTCTAGATATTTTTAATCTGCCTTGGCTGTAACGTAGAATAAGGTATTGATTCCTACAGTACCTCTGCGCGAGTGAGTAAGCCATGTTGTTGCAGAAGCCGTTGCTCACCCAATTTGCACAACTGAAATCTCTTATTTTGGCAGATTCTGCTCTCCAAGAACACTAACTTGACATTCTGCGTCGTTGAACACTGCGAATCGGCCTGTGAGATAAGGCAAAGAAGAAGGAAGGCGATGAATACGGTATTCATGACTAGGAACAGACAATTGTTCAGTTCACACGCATTTGTGCTTTTAAAGTGCCATCATGGATGTTTTGAACGTATGAAACCGCGCCTGAGTACACAGAAAACGTTCAGAGAGCAAAGGAAAATAAGCGAACTTCCGAAAACAACCAACTTGTGACGCAAGAAGATGTTTCTTCTGCCAGCTATGCTAGCAAAAAGGGCCAGCAAATCACATCCTTGTGCTCATTTGTAACGGTTTCGGAAAGAAAACAGATAATCGTTATGCGTTCTGCTCTCATGAAAGCGCCATAGATCACGAAAACGGCACAATGAATCAGAGACCAGAAGCTTATTGGAACGCTAGATGCTACATCAATTTGGGCTTTATCGACAGGTACAAAAACGAACAAAAAGCAGAAAATATTTCGATAAATTCTGTCCTTGTCATCGTTTCCACTGCTTGTCCATCATCTCAAAGTAGGCAGCATACTGAATTAATTATAACTTCTCTAAAAATGTTTTCGAATCATTGTCTAACCTGCTCCTTCTCTGATGGAATCGCTGGTTTCTCCGATTTGAAGCCTATTATTTCCTGAAACAATTTTTATTTTTGAATCAATAAGGAATCATTTTCACCTTGAATCGCTTCCACAGTAGTCTATGCCATCTCACGAGCAGGGCTTGCGATAGAAATACGTTGATTGTGTTTACCTAAATTTATGCATTGTTCATTTATTCGATGATACGTCTTACCGAGTAAAAGCACAGCAATATCCAGGGTGTTGGAATCATGTTTTTATCCTCTGCATACAACCAGATCGTCGTCAAAGAAGCATTTTTGAGAATAACTGCCATGATGCACACGGGGAGCAGAGCGAAGGTAAGTTCTTGCGATTCAAACAACTGAAACCTGAATTTCGCAATTTATCACACAGTTCAAACTCACCAGGTACCTCGTATTGAGAGTCACATGAGTGAACGACTTCCGGTACTGCCTTCGACTTCGCAAGTATGTGATCACGCAGAACTGAAATGCATTCAATGTTCGTATGTAAGAAGAAAAAGGCAAACCACGCAGGAAATAGCATCGCAGATATGAGCGATCAGGCAGGCTTCGGCTACTGCGTTGTCTGAAATGTGATGGGTCAGCTTTAGTCTAAGGTGAACGAGTAGGGAGGCTGTCTTGATGAATAGATTGAGAAACACTTAGGAATAAGAAGTGGCTTACCAACATCAGCTCTGTACGCAGCATAGCAGGCAATGAATATCTGAATGAGTTTCAAATTCATTATTATGAAACCTTTTTTCTCAGTATCATTCATCCCCTTCAACCCAATGCTCTCTGATGCTTTCTGAGACATCTGCTAGCTGAGTAGTACTCAATTACCGGCCAGCGCGACTACTTTTTCACATTTCCGTTTACCCAACAATTTTAGACACATGCTAGTTTTGAGGCGTAGCACAAAAAGTAGGCACCTATCGTCCTACGAAAGGAGACATGTTGAACAAGAAATGCCGATACTAAGAAATAAAAACTATGAAACTCACTCCCAACGGCACGAGAACAAACATAACATTGCGGAAATACTTCTGTCTTCTCTCAATTCTGTAGACCAGGGTGAACAGAAAACGGTCGTAGATCTGCAAAAATTTTCGAAACATTTCGAATATCTGATATCTCGGGAATGACTCACCAGTAAAACCATTGCAGTCGTAGTAAAGAAGAACCCGACCTCATGTGTAAGACGGAAGGTTTGGTATACTGCAATATTATTATTGTTAACTGGAAGCCGTTTTGAACCTACTTTCAAACGGTACGACATTTCTCCACAACGGAATGTCTTGCCAAATAATTCGCGCAATAATGGATATTGCCTGAGCAAGGACTTCCAAGAAGTGGGAAACCCATAGGAGAAGGAGGAGAAATCTGAAAAGCAACGATGGCTAGCTTTTCGATTTTCTGGAAAAGATACCGATAATGTCCACTGATCGCTTGAGTTCGCAGGATAATAATCGGGAACAGAGTTAGGGTGAACGAAGCTATGAGGACAATCTGAATTGCAATATTTTTCAAAGCTGAAACAAAGATTTTTTTCGAAGTATTAGGTTGAGTTTCATTCACAACTGAAATTTTCCAAAAAAGAAATTGATACAATGTTCAGCGCGCATTGATTGCAGAAACAATCATTTGATAAATGACCTACCAAAATCTCAAGAACGAACAGATAGTCATAGATTAGGAACATTCCGTTGTCGTTATGAGCGCTGAAACTATTTACGCTCTTTCAAATTGCGATTCGATTTCGAAATATTCGAACAGTTGGTTAGATGACACTCAGTAACTTCTAAAAAAATGAAAAACATTGACAGAATGACAGTGGTCGTATATTGCAAATGAATCGTACTAAAAGTATAAGTGACGCAGGGTGATGAGTTAGCTTAGAAATTAGTCAAAACGAAAGTGTGTTTTCAACAGCAGCTGTTCTGACTAGTCGCACTAGGCAAACAGAGGAAATGTAGGTTTTGAACGTGTCAAAGAATTATAATGGTGAAGACAATGGTGCGGCATCCATAGAATGGCAAATCAAATAACTAACCAGAATCTCGAAGATGAACAGGTAATCGAAGATCGTGAACATCTTTGCGTGTTTCTGCAAATTAGGTTCATACAAACGCGCACCGCAACAGTACTAAATTTTGTGCCACAGGGATACGTGAGCTTAACGAAATTTTTCAAAAATGTCAGGAGATATTACGCAACCAAGTTTGATTTCGGAAGCAGATGTATCATATCGTGTGTCAAGGAAGCAGAAAACTTGAAAAAGTCAGGCCTAGATGAAGTGCACCAGAAAGGGATGCAAAATTGTACTTCTGAAAACATCTTTAGAGCAAGAATGTGACGAAAATTGGTGCGTTTCTGGGCTTAGATGATTGGTGATTACAAGCAAGTTCGGCCGGAGAAAGTTGCTAGGTGAGGGAAAGGCTAGCATGTGAGCAAGGCACAGTAGTGCACACAGTTCGGGATGTTTTACAAGTCAAAAGGTAACAACACACAATTTTCCAAAAGCCTGATGGCTAGGGAGAAAAAACAGTAAACACGTGATCCCCGAACTCCCGAATAGTGCCGAATAGTGCCAAACGTTTCTATGCAAGAAAAACCTATTTTGGCAGTTTTGGTTTGAAAATTGTTATTGAAAATTTCGACCACAACCACCTCCTTCATCATTTGAAAGCTCAGTTATCCGAATTAACTGGCTTCCTGAAACCTATCTGAAATTGTGTGAGCTCGATGCCATCAAACCCACGTCTGCTGAATTCAGTGAGTGCATTTGTAGTAGATGCTGACGTCTCATACGAATTCCCGATCTGTTTTGACTGATGAGAGAGAGCATGCGAAATGGAGAGATCCTGATCCTGCCCCTCTTCCTTCCTCGTCGACGAGAGAGCACGCGAAACGAGGAGAGTCCGCTCTGACCTCCCTTCCCTTCTCCTACTCTCCATTGATCTACTGTCACACCCCTATTCCCTCATGAGGTCAAGCCATTCCCCACTATCGATCGCGTGTCATTCTTCTCCAGTTTGAATCTTCTTTAGGAGTCGTCTTTTTCATCTCAATATGCTTGTTTGCTGCCCATACGTGACCATTTGAGATCACTCCCCTAATCTCAGGAGTGATCTCTGATCTATGATCTTTCTCAATGGCCTCATTTGACGACTTTCTCATCCCACTGCCGGCGCCCCGCGAGCCCAGTGCCACGCCCATTCTCAAGTGGTCGGTGATCTTTGATCTTTGAACTTTGATCTGTTTGGTCTCTTTTTTTGTCTTAATGACTTTTATGCTGAATTTGTCATCGATTGTTTGATTCTCATACCGTAATCCCTACCGTAACCTGGCTCTCAGGGTGCTCTCCCGTCCGAACACGCACCTCCTCCCGCTGCATCTACTCACCACCGCCCGATCGACCAGCGAGGAGATGGTGGTATGGTAGATCAGTTTATAATAGTGTTTACGATACAGTAATGAGTTACTGTACACCATAGCGTTAACATACGGTAGACTCGATGCGTCTCTCACTATCGAGCGATCGATCGATCTGGACGGTGAAGGGATTGTGGGAGGAAAGAAAATATACGGTAGATAAGTTGACAATAATGATTATGAAAATATCATTGTGGTTAAAATTGGTAATATTAGACTCTAATAATTAGAGAAATAAAAGAAACAAAGGATAATGAACGATCGTGTGCAAAAAGGCGAGAGGTAGATCATGACTGAGTGTCACCAGCCCCTTTCCTCTCGGCGTTGTTTTTTTGTTTGCTGATCTTTTGAAACTAGTTTTTATAAATTTCTGTGTTTAAATAACTGTTTTGTCAGTGTTGAGCTCGTGATCGCTTTGATTACAAGAAACGCGCGCGAAGCACACACAAACAATTGGAATTGCCGAAATCGGAATGCTTATTTTCCGCCACGTTGGATGTGTTTCAGCTCATGTTTGTGTTTGTTGCGGTTGGTTTTGCGCAATTTTACAATGTTCGGTGTCAGAAAATCGATATTTCCAGGCTGATTCCTCCTCCGCCCGCTTCGAGTTCAACGACGACGACGACAGGGCAGACGACGTCAGCGACAAGAGACAGGAAATGAGGTATGTCATGAGTTTACGTGCTCTCATTTTGTTCAAATTGATCGCGTTTTGTTTCATACGTCGTTCAAATAACTTTTAGATGCTATCGAGTGCAATTCGTGACTGTCCTCATGAAAATATAAGTAAAGCAACAAACCAAACTACTTTTACAATTTGTCTGTGATAGACGTGTGATCAAGCATCATCCTATTCCAGTCACCCTCCTCCCCTCATCTTCCTCCAGAATCCGCCGGCGATGTCGACGACGATGCAGACGGGCGTCAGCGATGGGATGAGAGGTGAGAAAACCAGTATAATCTTATTTCCGAGTGTTTTCTCGCTTTCCATGATTGAAACGACCTTGTTTTGTTGTTTAATAATGTTAATGTACTGTTCCTTTGCCATTTTAGTTATTATCTAGCTCGAATTCACAATAATTGGAGCAAAAATAGTCCTAATTTGAGCATAAATTCCAGCCCCTCCTCTACCGCACCCGCCCGTCGCCGCCTTCTTCTCTCCTCTTCCTCCCGCTCTCGCCCTCGCCCACTTCGCCCGCCTGCTCATGTCCGGAGGAGGCATGCCGCAAGTGATGAGTACGTGTACCACGTACTGATTATTGATCATAAAAACCGTAAACCGGGGTTTAGACTGTGATGATGCGTTGTGTCGGAAACATTACTTGAATCCATTCTACTTTGATTTGTGTGTGTTTCTGTGGAATATTGTGTTATTTAGTGTATCAGAAAATTATGTATGTGCAATCGTGAGCTTCTATGCAAAAAAATTCCGGCGATTGCACTTCCCGATTGTTTCATTTCGGGCTTAACCCGATTTTTATCGATAGTTAGCTAATTAATTTTCATTTTATCGCCTCATTTTCTGAATGAACAACACATTTCCAGGACAGCCCGATGTGCAGCCACTGCAGCTGCAGCAACTGCAGCCAGTGCAGCAGCTGCAGCCTCTTCCCTTGCTGTTGCCGGCACAGCAGCTGCAGCTCGCCCAGTTCTTGCTGCAGCCACAGGTGCGATTTGTGTGATTTTGCAATGAAATATTGTGCTTTTTTCCTTTACTAACAATGATCGGACTTGTTGTTACCCAATAATAATGAATACAATACAGCAAACAATATATCATTCCCTGCAGCCGCCTCCGTCTCCGGCCGTCCTGCAGCAGCCGGCATCCGGGATTCAGCAGCAGCAGCTGTTGCTGAGGCCGCTGCAGCAGGCGCAGCAAGAGGCGGCGCACGACCTGCGCGACGACGACGATGATGTCATCGACGTGGTGGGAGACGACGAGGAGGAGAGGCAGGAGTGAGTCTTTCGATGAATTCTTGCAAATAAAATTCGGACATTCATCTAGCGGTTCTTATGCAGTTTTATTTAGCTCTTTTTCAATTATTCATAGGGTACTTTGTTGGTTTTGGTAGGCATCTACTGTCGATGTTATTAATTAATTAATCAAGGTGAAATATTATCAGGCCCCACTACACGCCCGTCCTCTCTCCCACTCCACTCGCCGTGGTCAGTCCAGCAGTCAACGAGGGCGAATACGGGATGAGAAAGGAAGATAACGTCAATGATGACGCCATCAGAGAGAAGCAGATCAGCGCCTCAGCGCCCTCTCAGAGGTTGGTGATTTATCCTTGCTTGTTATTTCCCGAAAATACGGGATCTGCATCAAGTGGGAGATGAGTTTCATCGATATTACATAGCTAGTACACTTTTTCAGTTCCGGCTCGGTATGCCGTCTAAAATATGCATCAATAAGTAGTTAACCCTGGGTGAGCAATCTCAGTCAGAGATCGAAGATCAACTATCAATCGCAGGAAGTACTACCGTATGCCGCGCGACATCTACTCGCCGGCAGCCGGCGGAATGACGGCCGGTCCCACGCCTCGCACGCGCCGCTCCGCTCCCACCACCAAGTGTGAAGTATGCAAGCTGTATTTGTACATTGACTATTATTCACAAATCTAGACAATTCAGCTATTGTTGACTTTTTATTGGACACTCATAATGGATAGTCGTTCTCCGCAAATAGTGAATCCTGCACGCAGGTGGAGTACAACAATCACAATCAGTCTCCGATTGTGGGTTATGGAATCAATGTAACATCTGAGCATTTCCTGACTAGCAGTTGATGTTTGAATAGTTTGAAAGATGAGCATTAAATTTTACTTAATTCACTTTAATTTACATTATAGAGTAACTGCAGGTGGAGTACAGCCGGCAGTACCTCGGGCTGGCGCACAACCTGCAGCAGCTGCGGCCGAAGCAACGCATCAGCGACCAGCAGAGGAGCGTGTGCAAGTGGGTTAATAAAAGTAGTTTAAATTAATTAATTATTATTAATAAAAGTAGTTTAATTAAAGCTATTATAATATTGACTGATCTGTTGCATAGACCAGCAGAGGAGTGTATGCAAGTATGGGTAATTTAATTAGTTTTGATGATAACTTAAATTGGCTGTCATTGTTATAACCTTGATCGAGGCCTATGTTGATTATTTACACATTGTAGAGGAGCGTGTGCAAGTTAGTTACTATTATTTACAAAATAATTTAATTAGTCTTTATATTTAAAATAAGCGTGGCCGATCTGTTGATCGGAGCAGCAGAGGAGCGTGTACATAGGTTGATTTATGAAACATTTTCGATAATGTGTTTCGTTTTCTGTTTCACTACTACCTCATAGACCACCATTGCTCAGTCTAGGTCGATGTACTTAGCACTGGTTCTCGAAAATTCGAATTGTTTGTGCATGTTCAACTCTGCGTGCTTATCGGTTGTAGGCTTTCTGTTAATTAGTGAAAGATCAATTATTTCGCAGAGCTATCATGGCACGCATCGCGTACCTCTGGCCGGCGGAGAGGGAGACGCTCGGGAGGGCGATCGGAATGACGGAGAAACAGGTGGGCGGTGGTGATCGTTGATCTTTGAAGTTGGTGTTAATGCCACAAAAGTTACAACGATCGCACAATACAAGTTGCTCATGACTGCAGTTTCATAGAAACGATTTTGCATGCAATTGTGTTTCAGCAAATTCTCATATGCTGTAGTGGCAGTCGAATTTGATATGTGGAGTGCTATCGATAAACAAAATAAATGGATTAATAAAAAAATATCAATCGTCGCTTGCATCAGGTGCACAACATGATCTCGAACCGCGGTGGGCGAAAAATGCATAGGGTCGTGGATCGGGAGGAGGGATCACGAGTGATCAGAGAGTGAGTTTATTTGTTTATTGATTTTAAATTATTTATTATCGATCGCAATTATCGGTAAGAATCACAATAACAACTGAGTTACTGTAGTTAGTGATTACGGTAGTGATAAGAGAGGGGCGGGCATGGAGGAGGAACCGCGAGTGATTAGAAAGTGAGTGAGGGTTAGGGGATGGAGATGAGAGTAGGGTTTGATAAGCACGGTATCGGGTTACTGTAGTTTATGGGTTACGGTAAAGCGAAGAGAGAGACGGATCTGGAGGAGGGATCGCGAGTGATCAGTGAGTGAGTCCGATGCGGTAACTATATTGAATGTGTACGATAGTCGTGGGGATACGGTACAGTTGTTGATCTTAGTGAGTCAGGCCAGGGAGGCATGCCTGGAGGAGGTACTACGAATTATTAGAAAGCGAGTAGGTTAAATTGGTTCACTTGTGTTTCATATATCCTTCAAAAGGCGGATTACTCGCTTGGATTTGATTTGATAGCAAGTTATTTTATACAAAACTGAACGAGCATATTATGAATTTAGGCAGCTGATTGCATTGTGTTTCATCGAACTTTTAATAGCTAGCAATGATCGTATAATGCGATCCATGTCTCCTTCCATATTTCAAGCAATATTTTTTCTTAACGGGTTTCCTTTTTCCTAATGTGTGATCTTTGATCTCTAATCCATGCAGGGAGCTGCTCAATCACGGCTACACGCTCAGAGACGAGGACGGCAGGGAGAGGAAGGAGTAGATCAACGATGGTTTGGCCGTTGATCTTTGATCTTTTATCCTTGATCCCCCAATTATTACCTGTAGTTATCGATATATCCATAGTCAGACACTGTAGCAGTTGATAGCAGTTGATTCTAATTCTGTTACTCTCCCCCTTTTCCACTGTGAGAAATGGACGAATAATTTTTTCCTTGATCTTTGATCTTTCAATTATCACCACTCTGTTTATCGGTCTATCCACTTTGAATATTTTAGCAGATGATAAGTAATTTCCCCTCAGGTTACCGTAATATTCGATCAGGCTTTCATTGCGTTCATTATGAATTCTTTTTGTTTTTCGTTTTGATTTCACTTCTTTATATTCTGTTAGAAGTCTTTTTCTCCATAGTACATCATAGAGTACCGTTTCGTTGTTTGGCCGAAGGCCAGTGATAAATCAGAGTTGAATTATCTATTAGGTTGGTCCATAAGTTTTGCACGATTTTGATTAAGATATAATTCTCTCTCCTCAAATCTCCGTGACTTGTCCGTAACGCACCGTATAGTAGTGGACTTAAGCTCTGTCCATGCATGCTTGAATCAATTCGCGCTTTCACAGAATTCGTGAAAATAATTTAAAAACAGAAATCGGAAAATATGCGCAAAATGAAGTACTTTTTTCAAGCTGTGTGTTTTCATCAAACCAGTGATATCCATATTCTCCCAATTTTTTCAGGAATAGCGAAAGGGTTAGGCTGTCAGATGACCACAATAGGTTGGCCGTTAGAGTTCTGTAAGAAAATTAATAGCCTAAAAAGTATGAATTTCGATGAGAGGATCGTGCTAGCTGAATTTAAAATTCTGAAGTTCAGAAAGATTGGAGCCTAATCCTCGTATAATTATTATGTTAGCATTGTTGGGGCAGCAGGTATTCAATGCAATGCAATTATGGTCTTTAGGTCTTTTTCAACGAATACGCGGGGCCACACACTGAATTCTAGCACACTCACTCGAGTGAACTTTTCGTTTAGACGCATGCCTCTGGAGAAAATGTATCTGGCATTCTGAGACATTAACTAATATAGCATCTCATGTCAACGTACTTCACGCCTACGGCAACGTTTTGGACTTACCGAGCTGCTCGGCGGAATGCTGAGGCTATAAACTGAGTGACCTAGGTTGTGACACTTCCACTTTCAAGCCCTACTAAACCCGTAGAAATAATCAACCAGAGGAATGGGAACGTGCGCTAAAGAGGGTGTCCAAGGCCTCAATAGGTGTGCATTAGTAGGCCTTAGTCACTTGAATACTGACGGACTTTGGGATAAGAATATCAAAGTGATCAAATCGTGCAAAACTTATGGACCAACCCGATAATAGAGCATTGCATGGAATATTGATTGTTTCAGTTCAATGGTGGTATGTATATTAGTAGTAGAATCAGTTTACGGTATGATCAATCGTTAATTGGGCGTTACGACGTGTGTTGTTGAAAAGGACAAGATATCAATGTTCGCATTCAATCATCGTAAATTCAATCATCCCTCTTCTCTCTTTTTCCTCTTTCTCTCTTCTTCCCCCATTCTCTTACTCGTCTCTCGTCGCGAGTGGTCTCTCCCACTCTATTCCCTCTCCCCTCCTTCTCGTCCTACCACCAGCAATGTCCCGCAAGAAAGCTACTGCGCCTCGTGAGTCTACCATAATCTACAGTATCTGACTCTTCTCGATTGACTGTACCGTAACCGCACAGTTGTCGATTGACGATACCGTAACCCTCAATCGATTTGCAGTCGATCTGCCCAAGTTCGTGGACCCGAAGGACGTCCTCTGCCGCATCCTCTCGATCGGCGAGCCGGGCAAAGAGCTCACCAAGACGGTCACCGAGGGAGAGATCATGGTGCTGATAGGTACGGTAGTTTGAGGGTTTCGGTAGTCAGAAGATTACGGTAAGTATCCGGGATACGGTATCCTGGAGGTTACGATAGTAGCTGAACAATACGATAACCGAGGAAAAGATTATGGTGCTGATAGGTACGGTAGTTTGAGGGGTACGGTTGAGGAAGTGTGACGGTGTATGGATAGTCATAGGTAATGTCATTGACGGTGAGGGAGATCTCAGTTCTTATATGTCCCGTTTCTTCGGTTTCTGTATCTGCTGATTAGATACGGTAGTTCAGTAGGTCACACTCCTCGCTTTCAGCCGATGCGAAGAAGCAGTTCGAGGCGGCGCCCCCGTGCGTAACACTCAAGGTACGGTTGGGATGCGGTAGATAATGGTAAATACGATAACCGATGGCTACTGTAGTCGATAGTACTCCAACGTCGCAACAGTTGATAATTAGTTCGATGTGATTACAGTTGTTCGATTACAAAATAAATACCGTAACCCGTTTCAGGCGCCGGTGCGCATCTGCGGCGACACGCACGGCCAGTTCGGCGACGTGCTCCGGCTGTTCCAGACGGTAATTCCCGGTCCTCACTAAGTTCCGGTTCTACCTTCTCCGGCTTCTCCTAATTCCCTGCTCTCAGGGTGGCTTCCCGCCCGCCTCCAACTACCTGTTCCTGGGCGACTACGTGGACAGGGGCAGGCAGAACCTGGAGACGGTCCTCATGCTGTTCTGCTACAAGGTATACTGTACTGTACTGTATGGAAAGTTCGGTTGTGGGTACTGTAGTAGATACAGTAGATGTAGCAGACATAAGTAGTAGACAAAGCCTGGAGACGGTCTTCTTGCTGTTCTACTGTTAGGTATATGGTAGGGGATACGGTAGTTTGTACTGTAGTGGGTATAGAAAAGGAATGCAGTAGTCTATACTTCGTTGAATTACGGTATCGAATTCAGCATCGAATAAAAAACCATTTGCAGCTCATATTCCCGGCCAACGTCTTCCTGCTGCGCGGCAACCACGAGTGCGCGCGCATCAACAAGGTAGCCACTCCCCGGTCCTCAAAATTGCCGGTCTTGCATTTCCCGGCCTCTAATTATCCGGTTCTCAAAAGCCCGTTTCCAGGTCTACGGCTTCTACACGGAGTGCCTGCAGCGCTACACGCCGCGCCTCTGGGAGGCGTTTCAGGTAATAGCTAGTAACTACTAAAATAATTAAATTACTCATTAGTTAATTAACCAATTAACCAATTAACTAATTAAGGACACGTTCACGCAAATGCCCCTCACCGCGGTCGTCTCGGACCGCATCGTGTGCATGCACGGAGGACTCTCGCCCAAGTTGAAGACGCTGCAGGACCTGCTGATATGCCAGAGGTCCGGGTTTTACTAGTCCCCGGCTTTTCCTAATTCCCGGTTTTCGCTAAATTCCGGTTCTTTATTTCACGGCTCTCTATAACTGTAAACTTTCAGAGGTCTGCGCGACCACGTGGAGGACTCGATGGAGCTCGACCTGCTGTGGGCGGACCCGGTCGAGGGCATCCAGGGATTCGAGGTAATGGCCGCATATTATTGATCTATGATGGCTGATCTATTATCTCTCTCAAAAAATACATAGATCACTGAATCAAATGTCAAAGTTTCTTGACCTGTATCGAGGGCTGAATACTAGGAGAGGTGGTGATCCGATGATCTCTGATCTTCTCAGCCCAACCCTCGCGGCGCCTCGTGCGGATTCGGCAAGGACGTGGTGACTGAGTTCTGCGAGAAGAACGACATCGATCTGGTTGGTGAAGTTGATCTTTGGTCTTTGATCTCTAACTATTTTGTCGATCTGGTACTGTGTCGTGTGTCACATGTAGAGAGCGAACTTGCAGACTATTTTGGCATTCATTTTTGTTTTAATAAATAAATAAAATTAAGATCGTGCGCGCGCACCAAGTCGTGCAGGACGGCTACGAGTTCTTCGCCGCGCGCAAACTGGTAATTAATACAATGCTGCTAATTAACTAATTACTTAATTAGCTAATTAGTTAACAAATTCAGGTGACGATCTTCTCCGCGCCGCACTACTGCGGCCAGTACGACAATCGCGCCGCCATGCTGGTGATTATCTTTTTTTTCCAAATTGTTCATTTCGGAGTTGATCTCTCTGTAACGTTTGTGTGTCATCACAAGGCAACATTCTCACGGAAAAGCAGTAAGTTAGTAATTGTTTCGTTTTTGATTCCGAAAACAAAGTCAACTTAAATAACTTCAGTGCGTCGCCGAGGACTTGCAGTGCCGCTTCGAGGTAATTAATCTTTGATATTTGATCTTTGATCTCTGATCCGTCCTCTCTCTGATCCGTCCTCCAGGTCATGGAGGCGACGATTCTGACGATGAAAGAGAAGGACATCACGAAGGAGACGACGAAGGAGGACAAGGATGAGAAGGTTGGTTTAGCAGTGGTCAACTGTTTCTTCCTACTACGTTATTTGTTTTTGCTTCTCAGAGCAACTGTGTGAAGGTGAACACAAATTAAGCTAAAATGTTATGTACAGTAGTGAAATAGCTTTTTGTTAATATACGAATTGTTTGTCTGAATAATTAATCAATTATTTGTAGGTCAAGGCTGGGACGGAAGTCAAGGAGCTAAAGGATCCCAAATTGAAGATATGAGGTGATTTTAAAGTTCTCCCTCTAATATTTTCTTGAGAAATCTTGTTTTCGGTTCAAAACTCTCTATCACCAGGGATTCCTTTATCACCGTAGCAACCACATAAATTACAGGAGTCACTAGCTACTCGAGATCGAAGACCTCACGCAATTATATGCTACTGATAAACAAGAGAAAGATAACATTGAAAGATTGCGATAACACCAATAACAGTTTAAATATTGACAACAGTTCAACGGAGTATTAAAAGGAAGCGACTATTTCTTCATCATCTGTGCATACTTCGAATCGGGGTTCTTCAGCAGATTTGCGGGAGTGTCGAACTCCAACACTTCCCCATCATGCATTACGAGCACCCTGTAAATTAGATTATCACAATAGTCAGTAAGGATTACGGTACCGATCGTATCCCTCGATGCTCTCGAGGCGATGCGCGATGGAGATTACGGTAGCGTGTTTGAAGCGCTCGCGTACTACGGTATGAATGAGATCGGCGGATCGATTATCGATGGAAGCTGTGGCTTCGTCGAGGATGAGGATCTGTGGTACTCATAATCAATTGTAACTACGATAATTGAGACTGTTTGCTGTTTGCTCACTGCCGTAAATGCATGTCATGTTTTGCAGAAAATACGCATGACAGTACCTTGACTTTCCTAATCAGCACCCGTGCCAGGCAAAGCAATTGTCTCTGCCCGACACTGAGATTCTTGCCGCTCTCATCGATTTCACAGTCGAGACCGCCCAGGTTATCGATTGTTTCCTGAAACTTGTTTTCTGTGTATCTCTTGAGCGATGGTTTACCTTCATCTGGCACTGTTCCAGTGCCTTCCATAGTTCGGCATCAGAACATTTTCCGAACGGATCAAGGTTGGAGCGAAGGGAACCACTGAAGAGCACTGGGTCCTGGAATTGAATCTATTGTGCTGAAATTTGCACAGTGAATGACCTACCTGTGGGATGATCGCGAGCCCAGCTCTCAGCTCCTTCAGTTCCACACTATCGATCTGTTTTCCGTCAATTAGAATTCGACCGGAGGAAGGTTCGACCATGCGGAATAGTGCCATCGTTAGGGAGGACTTTCCTGGAATGGGAATATTAGAATAGCTTGCTTTATTCCTTCGCATATAGAAACATGATATGTTTCATAGCTCATTGGAAGCCTTGGAAGAACGACGCATTCCGATTTCATCAAAGTGGCCGCTACAATATAACAGTTGTTTTCACCTGATCCCGTCCGTCCCACAACCGCCACTTTCTCCTTCACAGCGATAGATATGGAGACGTTTTTGAGCACCAGTGGAAGGTCATCCCTGAACCATTCTTTGATTCTTGAAGGCGACACGCTTACTCACGCATAGCGAACAGAGAGGTTCTCAATCTCAATCGTCGGTTCATCAATCCACTCCTTTGCTTCATTCTTCTCAATGGATAGTTGTTCCTTCTCCAGATCTTCATAATCCCGAATCCTTTGAGCGCTGGCTTTGTAGTGTTCGATATAGGAGAGGGAGTGAGTGAACATCGGAAGCATGTCCATCTGAGAATATGCCCATACTCTTGTCAAACTAAGATACGACCTCAACAAGATCTTTGTTTGAATAGATATATTCGCTCTGACTCACCGAGAATGCATACGACAACGACAGTCCCGCCAGTGCGGGAGCAACGCCGAAGTAGCGACAGGAGATGACAGCGAAGAGGGCAGCGAAGAGGACAACCTTGAATATTCCGCATTGATTTTGATCCTTTCTAATGCTCAAATGGCATCTGATGACTAATCTAGCGTTCCTACTAAGAATTAGTTGTGGAAGCTGTCCGAAACGTGGATAAAATTAAGGAGACTTGAGAGCAAAGCTGTTTGATGTGTGATTTCACACCAGATTGGCCATCATGTCGATGTGGTTGCACAGCCAGCGAGTCGACCATTGCACGGTCATCTTGGCTCTCGCGAATCGATCCAGGCGTGCTCCGAGAAGGGTTAAAGTGTGCTCTTCCTGAAGTAAGTTTAGCTTTGGCATAAAGTAATGGCATTGCATAGCCTCTGGTCTAGTAGTGATCACCAGCATACATGACCTGATTAAAGGAAGCTACACCTTTTACGATTAGAAAGAATGCTATTCTACACCACCTTTCCGAATGCTCTTATTGTCTCTCGTCCACTGCAGCATTCCTTTATGAATGAGTAGATAGGGCTGCGAGTGTCCTTCTCGAATGCGCGGAACTGCTTGGACGTAGCAATGAAGAGGTGCTGAACAACAATAAATTGTGAACCAATTTAAGCATTTAAATTATCTCTACTGATCAGCGGGCTCTTGAACAAGCTTATGACTAAACAAGTAGAAGGAGTTTCTCTTACCATAACCTTCACGTAGATTATGACCATCGGAATCAGAACGGCAACGAAGAAGGGAGAGGTGTAGGAGATAACGAAGAAGATGGATGAAACCTGCCATTGTTAAAAGTTTCGGCACTTGTCTAGTTCCCCGGAAGAATGGCTGAGTTTCACTCATTCCTAATAAGATATTTCCAAGCGCAGGGTTGGTGGTCGGGGTGGATGGAGGATAGACACTCTTCCGGAGAACTAGACAAGTACCAAAGTTTCTATGCCATTTATCGTGAAGAATTTTGTTGAGCTAGCTCAGCATTGCACATCTAGACACTCACCTGGAGCGTGCTCTTCAGCAGAGTTCTCAAAGCCATAGGAAGCGCTTGATCAACCTGCAAATAGATATTGTTTGCTTGCTATCGAGCGGATAAGTGCTCCATTTATTGATCAGACACCTACCGTATCCAGATCAGTTCCGAATCGTGAGAGTGCTTCACCGATCGGGTGGGTATCAAAGAAGCGCATCGGGAGGGTCAGCACATCACTGAGAAACTCCGATTTAGTTTTTGTTTTTGCTGTGGCGACAACATCAATTACTTTTGTGAAGATTTGCCTCAACAGTGAATCCATCAGCCAATGTGAATTCTCACCGGAGCAAAGGCCGATGGATGTTTAATGCACATTCCGCGCAAGCAACTTGCAGATAATGGCAGGAGGCGATGAAGGAAAGGACTGAGATTGATAAAGTAACCGCCAGAATTTCGTTTACTTACTTTCAGCAGCTCCAAACAATGCGAAGCTCCAGATTCTAGATCCCATCTCGCTCTCATCGTTTGACCTGAAATGAATTTATTCGACAGCTGAGTTTTTATTCTACTCACCAAGAGGCTACGTAGATACTCCTAGCTGATTGGAATGCGTAATGGAGGGTTTGGGTGAGCAAGAAGAGTATAATATTGGAGTAGCCTGACGCCTTGATAAGGTAGAGCCAGATGTTGTCGTGTGGTTTCTGCAATGAAGCAACCATTCTTTTGTCACTCGCTGCTGCACAACCTTCTTATCCTCTTCATCGTTGGTTTCTTTATTTTCTTCTACAGGTCGTTCAGACTGCTTCCTTTTGCGTAGTTCTGAAAACAGTGAAGTATTGGAAATTTTATCGGATAATATACCTGGACTATTCTCTTTCTGATTCTCATTCTCTTCCGCCGCTTCTTCAATGATCTCTTCCTTCTCGATGATCTCAGTAAGCATAGCGAGATCCTCCACCTCACTTGTTAGCGTTCCGTCTGAAAGGACTGCTTCAAACTGACTTATCCGAAACGAACTGCACCTTTCATTATCATCACTTCTGCTTCCTCTGTGTATTTCACATTGTGAGTGACAAGAAGGCGAGCTTTATCCCTGAAGTTAGCATGACTATGCTGGCATGCCATCCATTTCCATACTTTAGCAATCCACTCTGCCCAATGACATTCCTGTAGATGCTCTCCCCGATGTGAACATCAACAGCAGAGAGAGGGTCGTCGAGTAGGTAGATATCGGCGTTCTAGAAAATGATTTTCGATAATAATATAGCGAAGAGATGGATTACCTGATACACAGCTCTCGCGAGCGACACTCGTGCTTTTTGCCCACCGGAGAGCAGGGATCCCTGAAGCACATTTTCCCCACAGAATTCAATGAACATTGCAAATTAAAGGAGCCTCACGTTCTCGCCAACTATTGTCTGATCTCCATCAACGAGGACAGCGAAGTCATGTTCGAGCTCGCACGCCTTGATAATCTGAAACTCGATGTTAAAGAGGTTCTGCAAGTTGGCACAAGTTGGTAATATACCCTTTGGTAAGTCACAGTATCGAACTCCCTGCCGAAAAGGATATTCTCTCTAACGGTTGTGTTCAACAACCACGTCTGTTGAGACACAAGAGCAACGGATCCTTTGCGGTTGAAGGATCCGGATTGAAAGTGCGTGCTGCCTGGAATCATTCAAATTTTGTTAATTTGTTTCAGAAATCAGTATTTTGTTTTTTGGATTATCATCTGCACAGCACCAAACAGCAAGAGACCTCGGCTCTTACAACAAACTTGTGAAACATATTCTGTGTTGCTCAAACTGAAACTGATTCTCACCCGCAATCGCCGACAGTAGACTGCTCTTGCCGGCGCCCACCGTGCCCATCACCGCCTTGATCTCACCTTGGCGCAGAATGATTTCGATGCTCTTCAAGTAGAATGAATGCACTTCAGAGGACCCAAAGTTCACTGACCTTCAACACTGCCTCATCCTCTTTCCACCCAAATGAGGCATCCGAGACATCGACAAGGACATCATCGTCGGCGATTCTGAAGGAGATAGTTGATTGTTTGAGAGAATCCGAAATAGAAGAGTACACATACTTCGAATGAATCTCATCGGAATCCTCGAGAGCGAAGAACGCTCGGAGACGATCGTGAGCGCCTCCGCACTCAAATTTAATCAGTTTGTTCTCGTGAATTGCATACTTTTCTGAAATGACTTACAAATGAACAGACATAGATCAGACTGCGGCATAGCTCGACTGGGAATCTGAACAATTTTTTTGTCGTGTGAGTTCTTCACTTTTCAATGAAAACAATTATGTCATGCCGGTGACACATTCATTCGCGCTCTAGCACAGATCCAATGTCAAATGAAAGAGACACTAACTGTATCTGATGGAAGATCGTCAGTGAGAACAGAGCAATCTGAGGAGTGAGCACTCCATGGGCGTCGGTGAGAAGATAGATGGAGAAGCAGAGAAGCGCCATCTAAAGATTACGCCATTCTTTCCTCTTCTTATTTGCGCAGACTCACAATGAAAGGCGCAGAAACGTTGATCAAATCGGATGCCCGAAGGATGAGATTGCCTCTTCTGTTGAATTCCACCTGAGAATGCGTAATATTTGTTTCAACAAATTTTCCTGACCGCAATGATCGTTTGCCATTGCAGCGGAGCATATAGAAGATGCGAAACATAACCGGAATTGTCTAGAAACGAAACACAATTCACCTCCACCCTCCTCAACTTCTCAATCTTCTCCTCGAACGCTTTCTCCCACGCGTACAACTTGATTACTTTCATACCGCTCAGCATCTAAAAATATTCTTATTTGACTACATAATTAATTTACTAATTAGCATTGATCGTACCTCAGTACACGTCTTGATGCGTTCGCCCCGCACACGGCCTCGCTCGCCCTGGAATGTAGATCATTCATGAAATTGTAGGGCACACGTCAGAGATCAAAGATCAATGCTCACGATCAACCCCTTCGATTGGGTCCAGACCCAGTGATTGAGCGGAATCATCACGGCGGTTACGGTAAGCGCGGCGATAGTTGCGGGACCGAGCGTGCGCCAGAGGAGGCCAAAGGCGAAGAGAAACTGAATTTATATTTTCTAGCAGAAGATTACCCAGTTGTCCAGGTGTTCCATTGTTGCAATTGCAAATTTTGGGTCCGATAAATTCATTCATTGTGGAATTAAAAACCTGCAGTGGCGCCGAGACGAAGTTGTGCATCAACCGGAACGCGTCGAACATGCTCTCGACGTCTAAATTGAGGTGAATTTGGCTTATTCTCTGAAAGAAATCGAATAAGAATTGATCACCTCCCATCACCAGGTTCATAACATCGCCGTCAGTGGTAGAAGCTCGAGCTGACGGGGAGAGTCGCAGGCTCTGGAAAAAAATGATTTTTGCAGTATCCCCAGACTATTGTTCCACACTTCACTTCGAATCGTTTCTAATACTCTTGAAACTCATAGCAAGATTCTAGTTTACTGCACTATCTGGACTGTACCTTCTCATACACCGCACCATTCAGGATTCCGTGTACCAGAGTGGCCATCTCGTTCTGTTCACGAGTGAAGATGTTGTAGAGCGATGAGCGTAGCTGAAAAATATTTCGCCAGTTCTCGATCAACACTTCCGTAATCTTACCTGAGCCATGAGATAGCAGCCGGCAACAATAAAAGCTCCGTATGCCAGTGAGGCATCCTCCGAGGAGAGGTACTCGATGAGGAGACTGAATAGGGCACGGTAAGGATGAGGCAGTCTGATATCAACGCATCATTTGAACATCAAATTTTCATATCGTTGAGTTCAGTCAATATGCTTCACACGGTCGTCATACGGGATTGAGAATGAGATGGACATTGCACGTAGGAATCGAGCGACAAAACAAATAAAAAGAACCTGAGTAGCAGCGGCTTGGCGAAGTGCGCGAAGTCCTCGCAGACTCGTGTGGTCATCGAGAAGATGAGACGAGTCTTGAATATCGAACTTGTTCTCGGGTTCTCGTACTCGGATCATTTACAACCATACTTTGCATGGCTTTGATCCAGTTATCGTACATAAAATTGTCCATAAACACCATGATTTGATGATTCGCAGTGACAAGCAATAATACCTTGAAAATGCGGAAGATAGGAAGGATGATCGACGGTTTCTCATTTGGAGATGATCTACCGTTGCGACGGCGAGAATCGAATTCTGAAGCAAACAATTTCTAGCTATTCTGCAGTTATGTATCGCAGGCATGTTCTTTGATGAACTATACAGACAGGCCGATGGGCTTCTCCGTTCTCTGCGAAAACATGTAACAATTTGCTGCGCGGCTGACTTCTCGCACACTGAACTCTCATCACCTTCAAACGTGTCTGTCCATTCCTTTCTCCATTGCTTCTTCAATTGCTCATTTCTCTGTGATTTCTCAAGTGGAGGAATGTCGTCCTCAGTGAGTTTGTTGCTACAAATGAGACCGATTTCATCAGAATATCGTTAGGTTACCTTATCCCCTTCGAAGAAATCTGATTTGTTGGTCATTTTGCTGCGCGGCTGACACCGGGGCTGATTTCTTTCTCAGCACATACAGTTGTGAGTAACTACTGACCTATGATCTCGAATCAATCTCAGCATCTGAAGGAGCTTCATTGACATGGAAGCAACCACTGACCATGTCATTTCATCATCATTTCTCTATTTCCTTCCTTCAGCGAAGTTTTCATCTCTTATCAGTTGAGATCACTTTCACTTAATTCCCGCTACATAATGATCTAATCACTTCCAAGACTTTCTTCACTACTCTTTTACTTGCTTTAGCTAATTTCAAGATTTCATCTCTTATCAGTTGAGATCACTTTCACTTAATTCCCGCTACATAATGATCTAATCACTTCCAAGACTTTCTTCACTACTCTTTTACTTGCTTTAGCTAATTTCAAGATTACAAGCGATTTTCCGCCATTGAAACTATTTATTATCCGTTCCCTTCATACCTCGCTCCCTTCATCAACAGTGGCAGCATCCACAGGAGAAAGTAGCGGTCAATGTAGTATCGCACTCCTTCCATCTCTCTTCTCCCCTGAGCGGATCTCTGCTTTTCTATGATGACTCACGTTTTCCTCCGCTCTGTTTCACGTGAATTTCTTTCGTACTATTTTCTGACTTTCCTAGGTCAACGACCTTTCTTACCAGTCCTGGATCGAAATCGACAACTTTCAGTCAAAAATTCACATCCAAAGTACGCGAAAATGGGCTTCGAATAGTTTCGAAACTCTCACCTTTCGCAATTGCGCTCGCGTTGTGTGGCTAGCGAGCGCGCCCGAGAGAATGAGGGAGTGAAGGAAGGGAGCCGGCTTTTATACCCCCCTCTTCCTTGTCTCTCCTCCCCTCTCTTCCGCGAGCCAGGGAGGAGATAGAAAGAGGGGGAGTGAGAACGAAAGATCAGCACCACGAGAGAGATAGAAGGGGAGGAAACGAGAGACGCAGAGAAGGTGTTTTTCGAAGAGTTTCGAATGGCCACGAAATAGTTTTATCAGGAAATGACAGAAATGACATCGAAATGGAGATTGCACAAAGAAGAAGGCGAAGCATTTGAATTGACAAATTTCAGTGGAATAGATATTATTTTGATAGGCTCTGATGGAAGCAGTTCCGTTTTCAATGAGTCGTATATTTCTTGGTGATTCTTCTCAAACTCTCCTCGTCCATCGAATCGGAGTGGTACGAGGATGCAGTAAGGATTCTGAGATGGGGGTTTACAAATAAAAGCAATCAAATTTATATACATGAAAGATTTAAAGGTACTCACTCTTGCACGAACTCAGTCGAGTTTTTCATGCTGGCGTAGTCTTGCTGTTTGTTGATTTTCGCAGCGACTCGAGCGTTCTGGAACCACGAGCGGACCTGAAAAAAAAACAGAGAATTAGAACTGTTATTGTTTAAAAAAATTGTTCATTTTTTCTTTGGTTCTCTATTCCTTTTTCATTGTTTTCAGTATATTCAGGCTGTGTATTCTATTACGAGGTGTACTCCCTGATCGGCACTAACCTGCTGCAGTTGCAGGCCACAATGCGTGGCGATCATTCGATACTGCGTAGGAGATGGGTATGGATGCAAGTTGAAGATGGATCTGGAATTCATTCACTCATTGAATTGAAGCATTGAGAATTTCAGCGAAAATAAAATATGTCAATCATGCACACTTGTACAATATGTGAAAAGCAGAATAAATAAGAAAAAATATTATTCACTTCATAATTCTCCTGTTGCGATCCGAGTGACGGAATGTGCGATCGAATTGCGCTCCTTCAAAGTGATTATTAGCATACCCAAATATCCCCAATACTGCAGGATCTTATAACGTTGTATTCTTTCAATCATTCAAATTAGTCTCATCAGCAAGGAAAAACGAGACACAGACTTACTCGGCTTCTTCGCCTTTGGCGTTTCCATCACTTTAGGAAGGTTCACCGCTCCATAATTCTCGTACGCTGAAAACGAAAAGAGATAATAGAAATTACAAAATTTGAGGAATTTACAAGGTTCCTGCATTGGCATCGCCACCATCTGCATCGACTGGAAGCTAAGTGTTGGCATAGGAGGAGGATTGGCGACGGAGAAGACCGGGAAGTAGCCAACTCCGTTAGGTTCCGTCTCGGTTCCTGAGGTCGCACCTGGAAAAGGCGCAAACGCAGTAGTGTTCACGAATTGACCCATACCCATGAAAGAATTGCCAAAAGTCTGACCAAAGAAACCATTTGACGATACCTGGTGATGATTCGCAGCATACGGTGTGCCGGGTACGGTAGTCGAGTCGTTGAGAGAAGTATCGCTTGGTGGAGTGACGAATGCATTGAAAGAGTGATTATTGGACGAATTTGAAAAGGGGGTGGACGGAAACATTACAGCGGAAACAAATCAGCAACAACCAAAGGACAAAAAATCGAATAAATGATTATGTATTCCGAATTATCCATTTTGTAAATGTTGCAAGGATTCAATAATGTGAAATACGGAAATGATCCAAATACGGAACAGAGGTGTGAAGTCGAATTAACTCTCAAAATGAGAAAACAATGCCAGTGGGTACATAAATGCGGAAAGGACCTTCCATTTTTCAAGTCTGAAGTCAGAGTGCAAGCGAGAGAGCGTATGAATGTGAGAGAGACGAGGCCAGAGGGTACGGAAAAGACACGATGAATATCCTCGATAAATGTAAAGTATCAACGAGTGCGATTCAATTGACAATCACGTAGTGTGTATTTGGAGTTCAACCTGATTCTTAAAACAAGGCACAAGAATGTTATTAAAATTGAGATATGAATATCCTTTATCAATACCAATCAAAATGTTTCGAAATATATAAGACACTTTCTCAGAGGATCGACATATTTGTGAAGAAACTTGGCACAGGCCAAAATACAACCCATGCTCATACTTGCACCACAGGTAGTGATCGATGAGTGTGTACGGCCTGTGGGGTTAGCTAAGCTCCCAGGCCTCTCCTGGGCGGGGGGCGGTGTGGGCGACCCAAAGTGACGTCATTTGTAAATATGCTTAAACGTGATCCAATCGATTCGAGAGTGGCATAGACGGGTTCCTCGTCGAATTCTAAGACACTTTTACTCTGAGATGTTTTTCGCTCAGATTTCATCTAAGGTTGGAAATCGAAATAGTCGAAAATTTTGCCATGTTTTATTTTTTCTCACTGCTTTCCCGTCCGACATACTAATGTTTTATTTGCTCAATCGATGCACATTGTGACTGGGCATATTCAGTAAATAGGACATAATTTATCTCGGTGACAAAGGATGTTCAAATCGCGAAATACCGTGAAAAAGTTTGACGATTTTACTTACAGTATCCTTTCACTAATTGCCGGCTCCGGTCCTACGTCTAAGATCAGCATTGAACAATATTAAAAATTATCAAACACACAATATCTTGTTACAGTACCCCGAATACCGTACTCCGGTGTATCACAAACTGACTTTATTTTCCAACTTCATGGGGAAATGTATAATTTCTTTTAGTGCGAGCACGCCACTTTCACAGGTATGCCTTTGGACTGAATAACATGCTGTTAAGCATTCTTCAAAGAGCTGCCCTTGGAATAAAAAGTAGCCGATTTTTACACAATGTAGTGAAATAAAATCAGTTTGTGATACACCGGAGTACGGTATTCGGGGTACTTTAACAAGATATTGTGTGTTTGATAATTGTTAATATTGTTCAATGCTGATCTTAGACGTAGGACCGGAGCCGGCAATTAGTGAAAGGATACTGTAAGTAAAAACGTCAAACTTTTTCACGGTTTTTCGCGATTTGAACATCCTTTGTCACCGAGATAAATTATGTCCTATTTACTGAATATGCCCAGTCACAATGTGCATCGATTGAGCAAATAAAACATTAGTATGTCGGACGGGAAAGCAATGAGAAAAAATAAAACATGGCAAAATTTTCGACTATTTCGATTTCCAACCTTAGATGAAATCTGAGCGAAAAACATCTCAGAGTAAAAGTGTCTTAGAATTCGACGAGGAACCCGTCTATGCCACTCTCGAATCGATTCGATCACGTTTAAGCATATTTACAAATGACGTCACTTTGTATCGCTCACACCGCCCCCGCCCAGGAGAGGCCTGGGAGCTTAGCTAACCCCACAGGCCGTACACACTCATCGATCACTACCTGTGGTGCAAGTATGAGCATGGGTTGTATTTTGGCCTGTGCCAAGGGTTGTTCGATCGGCTCAGATAGTGTCTTATATACGATATAATTTTGGAGAATCATGAATCGTGAAAGTTTAATTTCAGGTGCTATAATTACATTATTCATACATTGATGACTATTCATTTAGACCTTGGTCACAGGCCGATTCTCGATCCACTTCTTGAGAGCGGGAATTGCGTGGATGCGCTGCTGATGCTGCACGACCTGGAATGGAATTTGGCATTTTTCAGTGGGAATGTTCAGTCAATTAAAATTGTTATAGCGCCTGCAATTTTTTTAGAACCTGTGAAACCTAGCGGAACGCTAAACAATCATCCCATTTTTAAGACTCGGAGAAGAGAGGAGGATATTTGAGAACGCACACACTGACTTTATGTTTCCTGGCGGACCCTATAGGCTCGGTTTGTGAGCTGCGTGTGAAGATACGGCAAGATTCATCCATTCAACTCCCATTCGTCTCTCGCCTCTCATGCAATAGTGCTCACCTCAGGATAATCAGCCAGGAATCCGGGTTCCTCCTGGTCGATCGCAGCCACGTGATTGGCAAGGAGCACATCAACCCAGGACACGCCGCTGCCGACGAGGAATCCGCTGCCGACGTCCTCAAATTGCGATTGAGTCTGTTATTACCAGGATCCACAATTGACGATGAGTTTGCGTAGAAAGAAAATGCATTAATTGCCTTCAGACACAGATTTCAGACTTAGATTGCGTAGTTGGGCAAGATAGGAAATATAGATTTCCACTGAGGAGGATGATCACGGACAAGAAGAAGACACTCACCTTCAATTGCTTGACAATCAGCTGGAAGAACTTGTCCCGCGCGGGGATGCCGTGCTCGATCTTGGCCGCTTCCTGATAGAAAGAAACTGCATTTTGTTAGTTGTGACGTATTGGATTATCAATGAGTCAACAACAACATCGACCTCAAACTCTCCTCAATGCCTTCGTCTCAAGGCTGAAACTCAACCGATTCGAGGATTCAATAAAGATGAAAAAAGAACAAAACTCACCACATCCCCTTCGGCATAGCCCAGCTTGAGGCTCCAGTAGTTTCTGAAGTTCATCATAATTAACGAAGTAGTAATTAATTAATCAATGTATTATGTTACCTGAACTCCTTCTGGAAATCCTTGCCTTGATCGGCGATCGCGTCGATCCAGGCGGCCTCGAAGGGAGTGGCGCCGGCCAGGCCTGAACTTTACTTTTCTAGAAAATGGTCTCTGTTCTGTGCTTATCTGTATCATTTGAAGCAGTTCTATAAAAAATGAGAGGGAAAATTGCTGACCGTGCTCTCTCGCGATGTATCTCGAAATGGCGAAGGATTGAGGCAGCATCTTCCCGTCGACAGAGAGCACGGGCATCTGGCCGAAGGGCATCTCTGAAAATTATTGTGATTCAAATCGAGAACGCATCTGGAGATGCAAAATCAGGAATTATTCAAAAATCGTATAATGTGGAAAATGTATCAAATAGCAAGGGCATCTGGCCGAACGGGAAGAAACCTTACAGTTCAAAATGAAATTCAGGAAGTAAGACATACCACCAACGCTCAGAGGTCAGAAAAAGAACAAAATTTAACAAGTAGTCAGGCTACGTTGCTAAGAAACATTACAATCAGAGATACGGGAAAGCAAGAGAAAAGGAAATGATTTCGAGGGAATGACTAAGGCAAGGGCCAGAAGCAAACGCACTCTTCTTGAACTCGGGCCAGTCCTCCTTCTCAATGCGGATGTCTTCGAATTCAACGCCAGCGAGAGTGAGGATTTGGCGAGGAACCTGACAAGAATAAAGTCAGTTGTCGATCGAAAGTGAGTATAGTAAAATCAGTTGACGATCGAAAAGTGAGAATATGATCAGTTCCAGATGACCATACCTCGGCGACTCCACGGATGTTGAAGTAGTACAGCTTGTACTCGGGCATGATTTTTTCTAAGAATGAACTTAATTTTCGAAAATATTCGAATTTTTCTACATTCCATAAAAGGTAGCAAGTTGCTACTAGCAACGAAGCAGGAATAGAGAAATCAACAATAAATCTAAATGGGAAAGAACGCGCGAGAAACAAGAAAAATACGCGCGAAATTAGAAACTGGTGTCGATCTATCAGGGTGTGTCCCTGCGCTATATATACAGCGAAGTGAGATTGCGAAAATGAGGATGGAAAGGGGAAGAGGGAAGGGAGCACGTGAATTCGAGAGACACGATTCGTCATTCGGCGCACATCCGGGACACACTACAGAGAAGCGTTTCAGAGCACAGCCTACTTGTTTAGCGTCCTATCTCGTTTCTCTGATAGTCGATATAGAAGAGATACGCTACACAAAGAGCAGTGAAACAGGCACAGAGTGCGCACTATTCTGAACGCAGCTTTGAAGTTTGGTGCAAGAGCATTGGGTTCATTCGAATTACTTTACTTATTAGCAAAACAAAGCATAAAATACAAGAATGAAATGCAGTAGTTGATTACAACTGAGGAAGATTGATCTTTTTATTTGAAAGGAGCAATTCTGAAAATGCTAAATTTTGTGAACATGAAGCCAGTGAAAATCAGTTTGATCGTTGTCCGGATAGAACTGTGCTTGTATAGTTCCGGAATCGTTCAATTTTCTCGAAAATACTTCCCATGAGATCCCAGGCGGATAAAAGTAGGTCCCTATGTCAGGCCGACGGGTCAGCTCAAATAACTTGATTGAACGAACGGACTGCATTGCTGCATGGATGAATAGATCTGAAAATGGATATTTGATATCAGTTATTGCGCTACTTGCCTTGCAACCACTTGTATGACTTTATGGTTTATCATTCTAAGAAGATCTGATACATTGAACGTACATAAATCTTTCTCTCGAAAATTGATCGTAGTGACTTCGAAATTCTGCACAGCGTTAACTCGAATCATATCCAGGAGTGTTCCGCTGAAATATCGTTTCCATTATGATGCTGAATAAGCCATGTGATTTCGAAACGAACGTGGCCTCGAAAGCATTGATTAGCTCCCACAGTTTCAGGGTATGGACAGGGACGTCGCCAAGATAAGTTTTGATATTGTCCAGCATGATCCACGAACTAAGATCTAGTATTGCGATCTTAGAGCATCGGCGCAGCTTCATTGCGAAACGGGTATCCTGGAATTCAAAATTGGGCACTCCTGCACATCTCCGGACATTTCATATTTCCCCCATAAACGCCATCCATCCTATACCCAGTGAGAAAATGTTTCATTTATCACTGAAACTCAATTCATTTTTACCCTATTGTCCGGAGAGGTGCAGGAGCGCCCAAAATTGAAAGGTTGAAAAAAAGTGCTCCATTTTTAAATAAGTTAGTTATTACGTGCAATAAATCACCAGATGAACTTCTTCTGTCCAACCTCCATCCGAATACGCCGAAGTATCCGCCCAATACTCGGATCTGCGGAGCATATCGATCGTCTTCAGCGGATTGAGGTCGTATTTGATGCGTGAACAAGCTAGTAGATCGATCGTAGGCAACTGATTCTTGTTATGGAGCGTATCGCTAACTACATTGTTCCATGCGGGTGAAATCTCAATGGGGCAGATCAGTTTGAAGGATCAGAAAGAAGTATTAGTTCACCAAGCGCATGTTGTCAATATACTCAGGTTTCTCTGTTTTAATGATGACCCGAATAATGTCCTCGGGTAGAGTAGCGAGTCCAATCCCAGCATCAACACGGATCATAGAGTACTGAAAATGAGAACGCGTTAGCGCATAAACAAGAACAAAACGAGTAGAATTTCAAAATCCCCCTGCGAGAAGACCACCGATGCGACGTTTGAAAACTTCGCGCCTTTATTTCGCACCACCCGCAACGTGTGAACGTATGGTAAATCGGAAATACTTTATTTGTCAATAAAATTGTTTCAAATTCACAACGGCAAGAATCGGAGTGCAACCAGAAGATTGTTTATTGAATTCTTAGTGCATGTACAAAAGTAACAATTGCAGGTGTACGAAAACGCTTGAATACGACAATACAGGCAGACAATAGTGCACGAAAATCGTTTCAATCACGCAGCTTATATTCGCCCCAAATGGCCGGAGGAACCCTCCAGTCGTGGATTTCATTGTCTTGTTCATCGAAGTATTCCTCAACCTCTATTGGCCAGTTTTTCCACCACTGAGTCCCGTCAGACTCCTGAAGGGTTTTTTCAATCAGCGCAAACAACAATGATTACCCAAGATATCGGAACTCCCGATGAGAGAACTGCCGATCTTGAATCGGCTTCCAATTCGAGAAGATCTTTGAGTACATAGTCGATCTTGAAGAGTCAAATATTGTCTTGTTTACACTTACAAATAAGTCACTCATAAGTTAACACTTACCGTAACTTCTTTTTCCGCAATTGAATTGAAGATAGGAATCACCTCAACACGGAGAAGGATCATACCAGCAACGATCTTATAGCTGAAAAATGATGCATTATCTTTAGGATTTCTAGTCGTAGCAGCTTATCCATTTCTGTTCTATTCGTAACCTTGCTTCGCTTCACTACTTATAGAACGGTTTTCAAAAGGGATTTACCTCTCTGCCCCTCTATATAAAATTGCATTAAAATTATGGCGACTGTTGATGATACAATTGCATGCGAAGACCCAGTAGTTTCTGACGGCCTGTGTTAGCATTTACTTTGCGAATCTCAACACCTTATACCTCTCGTTCCTCTTCGATCATAGTATCAGCAGTGACGACCCACGATTCACGATTGCCAGAGAATAGTTCGAAAATTGTAGTGAAAAGAAGTGTTACTTTCTGAAAACAACATAAGTTTCTTACACCAGCATTTGACTCACCTCTAGCATTCTCGAATGTGTGAGAAGAGGCGTCACGTAGTCATCGTGCAGCAACTTGATAGTGGCGAATAGACTGGATCGCGCTTCATCGGAGTTCATTGCGACTAGCAAGAGGAACTCTCCAGACTCTGGGGATATTCCAAGGTTCGAGTTTTTTTTTTAAAACTGAATGCTAGGATGAGCACTACCAGTGGGTACGAAGGCGCTCTTTACTTCTGCGCATAACAAAACGTGCACTGCACACTGAGCACATGCATAAATTCAGGCGATATACATGCCACAGAGTTATTAATTACTTTGCAAGTGAGCGCATCAGAACATAAATAATCACGCTCTGATGCATGCGAAAATTCATTTCTAGATTCACTTTTCGATTACGCTTTCGAATAGACAGTCTGCTGTTCTTTGGAAATATGACAGCGGTTCTTTGACACGACAGGACATTATATCCGTCGGATACAAGACGTTGTTGAGATAATTCATTTTTCTCATTTTCCCACACAATTAGCCGCCAAGTCAGAACTTAACAACAAAAGTTTTTATGTTTAGAACAGCTTGATGTCTGTCGATCAATGCGAGTTGCTCCGTCAGTTATCCTCCAACTTGGAATACCAAGGACTAATCGTAATCAAATTCGCACTATGCTTTGGCGGAGCCTACGGCGTGTGCTATCAATGGCGAAAACAGGTATTTAGAGGCTCTTAGAGTTTGAAAAACTGGTCCCCGTCTCTTCATTTCGCACACTCTTTCATCTCTCCGACCGGCGATAGAGTGTGTGAAATGAAGAGACGACGACCCATATTGCGAACTACCTATATTCTCTTAATAATGACAATCGACGAATAACATCTGTATAGGGAGTTCGATTCCTGGTCCATGAGAACACAAAAGTCGTTTTAACATTTTATTATGCGTTGAATTTGATAATAGCCTCATCGTTTGCTGGTTTATATTTCTTCGAATTTGTTCGGTATGAGTTCTGGCCTTTTCGATTCCTTCTTCAAATTATTTGTATAATTACGTAATGTTGAGGCTCCGATTCGATTGTATCACTGTGAATTTCCGTCTTTTCCTTCTCTGGAAGTGCGAAAATATCAGGATTTTGAAATATCAGATTTTATTCGCAGAAGTTTGTCTTTTTCCTCCATTTCCTCGTCTCACTATGTCATCATGCTAATATCGTACGAACGTTTGTATTCCTCGATATTCCCTATTCGATATGAACAATACTCAAACAAACCGCTGACAGTATTCATTACTTCCGCAAATGTGCGAACGGTATTTGTCATTCGAAAAAATCTCACTACATTCAGGTTTCCATCTTTTCATTCATCTTAGTATACACGATCACACATGGGTTCACTCGTTTTGACGGTCCCCAACTGGCGATTCTGGAGTACATAGCTGATGATGATCCTGGACCATTCACCGTTAGATTACGATGAATTACCATCATCCAATAATCATTTTAGGAGCTGGTTATCTCAGGAATACCATTGTACCTGTTTGCCCTACTCATTTTCGCCAGCGATGTGTATTTGAACTTTGTGAAAAAAGCTAGCAAAGCAAATCGTTCACTTTCTAAATCTTATCAGGTGAGGAAATAAGATTTTTGTCCTATTGAAATCAGGCCTGAAATTTCAGCGAGCGGAAAATCGCAGTGTGCTTCTCATCATTCTTCCTATCGAAGTCACAGAAACGCTGCTTCTCCTAGTTACTATGCTGACACTGACACTTAGAAACAAGGTGAAATCTCAAAAATTCAAAGACAAGAATTCTAGTCTGTAAACAAAAACGTTCATCTCGTTCAGTTTACCAACGCTTTGAACACTGAGGAGAAACAAATTTTCATTGAGCTTTTCTCGCTTCCCATGCTTATTCCGCTGATAGTCGCACTCATTATTGAGTTTCGAGTGGCTAGAAGGTAACATATCGATTGAAGTTAGCAAGCTAACGTGCATATTTTACAGAGTTCGAGCCCCAGTCACCACAGCAACTAATGAAGTTGACCATTTCGAAATCTTGAGCCGTTCCTGGCAATAACTGCCACTTCCGTGGCACAGAACAATTCAGTTTCATATCGTCTGATAAAGCTAATACCACAGTCGTCCAATCGCCGAATGGACATTGTGGACTTTGATAGTGGCGAACGGATTGGATCGCGATTCATCGGAGTTCATTGCAATTAGCGATTTGAATCCTTCCGATACTGATACTGATGCTGAATTTTCGAGTTCAGTGACCGAATTGGAACAAGGGTACATTTTATTCCCACGGGTACCTTTATCAACGACAGAACCCAGATGTTTTACAGATGCCGAATGTGACATTTTCTCTCAAGATTTATGCTAAGATGAGCACTACCAGTGCGTCAAAGACATTCTTCATCGTCGAAACGCGAACATTTGTCAAATTCTTTCTATTTAAAATTGTTCCAAATGATTATTGTTTGAAATTCTACTTGTCTCAATAGTTTATCGCGCAATGAGTGAATACGAGTGATCTCTATGTCTGCCTGCCTAACAAAATTACAGACTGAGACACGCTCTGCTCTACACAAGCACTATTTACGCTGGGAAGTACTCGTCTATGCTTGCATGTTGAACTCCCTAAAGAAAATCAGCTGCATATTTTCTCATTACGCAACCCTAGATCGTATCGGGATGACAACAAAGGTAATTTCACATTGCTTGATGTCTGTCGAGCAGTGTGAGGCCTTTCATGAGCTGTCTGGAAATGTGGAGTATCAAGTGCTCATTGGGACAATCGGTGTTTGCTACCAGTGGCGAAAACAGGTCTGGGTTAATTTCTAAATTATGTATCCAAGTATTAATTCAACGCAGGGAGCTCGGTTTCTCATCCACAATAATACAAAAATTGTGTGGGATCATGTTCGTTGAACTTTTCACACTTCCGATGCTCATCCCATTGATACTCGCATTTATTATTGAATTGCGAGTCGCCAGAAGGTATTGAAATATTGAACCATGGATTATTTTCCAAGTTCTTTTAGAGTCCGTATATCTGTGATCAATGCAAATAACGATGTGGACCATTTTGACAGTTTGCGCCAAGCGTGGAAGTAACAGAATAAAACGTTTCTTGTGTTTGATGTTCTTTGGTTTACGATATCATGAGAAACAGCTTCCAACAAGAAACAATCAAGATAATGAATGCAACCTTCAAGTGTTCTCTGGCATATCACTAAACTGTAGACGGCGTGTCGAAGTCATTTTGTTGATTTCAGACGTCATTTCATTGTCCATTTCATTAGTTTATATTTTCTCTAGCGCCGAGTGAGAGTGCGAGCCTCGCTGTGAATCAATATCTCATTAATACATTGCCTTTAAAGTCGCCAATGATGTGTTGATCAAAAAATCGTATGTGATGTATCACTTCTCCCCTTGTCCATCTCACTAACACGCGGCTTCCTGATACGGCCCATAAAACCCTGTGCACCGCTAGAGATAACGGCCCTGATCACTCTATAAAAGCCGTTGAATCATTGGCTAAGCATGGTTAGAAATGGTCAGATCTCGCATGGTTAGTGTCCACGCTCGGACCATTTTCATGTCATCACGCATAGTTAGAGATAGTAAGCGATAACGATTCTGTCGAGCGCATTTATTCTTTGAGTAAGACTGCTTTTCAGACTTGTAAGAATGATCATAATTAATAAGTTCTTGCGGCGTAACTTATTGTCCAGGTTCAATTATACAGTGCATTTCGTTCGCTATTTTTTTTTATTTCGTTGGAATAGTGAAAACACAATTTACGAACTTTGACCCCTTCCAGTATCCACAATGCGCACCGTCCTCGGTCTTCTGCTCATTGCCGCTCTTGCCGCTTCGACTGCCATCCGAGTTGATCTCTCTCAACCGGCCCAGCCAGCTCAGGTAAATTTCTAATTGATTATAGTCATTATTGCAGTTGAAGCTTCTTAGTTTATGTTAGCCAGAAATTGGAAACCACGGGTGGTTGTCGATTCTGGAATAAATGCGATGCATACAGCCCGCTGCCCCCGTCCAGACCCAGGAGGACGGCGTCAAGGACGGTCTGCTGTGCAACGCCTGCAAGGACATTGTTGATGTAAGCGATTTTGCTGGATATTTAACATTAGGATTGTCCATGATATTCAAGTAGCAGGTTACGGTAGTCTAACTTACCTACCGTAATGTTCGATTTCGTTGCAGGACGTCGAGAACCAAGAGGAGGATTCGATCGAGGCGCGAGTTGATGCCTCCATTCAGGTATGGAACTTTCCAGTTCTAGCAAGAGAATGAGAGAGTCTGTGAAAGAAAAGGCTCCTGTGCAATGCCTAGGAGGTGTTCACATAGTGGAGTTGTGCAATGTCTTTCCTAACTTTCGAAATTACAATTGAATCACATTCGAAGTTCTCGAAATTCCAAAAATTAAATCACGAAGAGAACCTATTTCAGTCCCACTGCAACAACCTGGGCTTCCTTGCAGGTCGCTGCGTGAAGGACATGACTGATGTTTGTCGTTTAATGCAATATTTGTATTCTAGGGAGAGGTGCTTCTGATGTTTTAAATTCTGGAACACCGCCCTGATCATAGCAAGATGATGCGTAGCTCTGTGAAGTTATGTATATTCTAGCGTCATAGTCAATGCTTCTTCGTTTTATGACTTTGTTGTGCTATGCAGCACAACAAAGTGATTATATCGAGTATAATCTGCAAAGCGCATAGTCTAGCTTGAAATATGGTCCAGCACGACAGAATTTTGAACCAGATCATAACAGTGATGTTTTGTATGAAGGTTGACTCGCATAGCGCCTAGTCTAGCATGAGGTGTTAGAGATCTTGTTCGCATCACTATTATCAACTCGGCGTTTTTATTACAAATATGCCTGCTTGTCTTCTCCTCTCGCTGACATTTACTGCTTGGTGATACACGTGTCTTTGATGATTGGGATGGCGTGATGAGATCAGGCGTGGTCGGACATTGATCTTTGCGAAATTCCTGGTGTTGCCGTAGAACAACTCATAGAATGCTTGAAGTAGAGAACGTTAAACTTAGAAGGCTAGAGTAGCATGGTGAGAATCACTGATTACCGTTTATTGGATCTCACATAAAACACATCAGTTCCAAGATAAAATGTTATGCAGCATAGCACACATTGGATGTTTAATTTGTGTGCCGAATTTGAGTTGAAAGATTCAAATGACTATGAATTCCCAGGTCGAGGACATCATCGTGCAGAACATCAACGAGAACTACTCCGCAGATCAGATCTGCCAGATGGCAGATATCTGCTAACTATCTTCGAATCAATTCCCATCAAAATATTAACAAATTGTTTGTAAATAAACTCATGAAGCCCTTCTATTTTTTTCTTCTAATCATAGTATATCATCGATAACAGTCCAACAGCGGAATAACTGAAGTTTTATTACGATTTGAATGTATACAAAAGAGCACATGACTGTTAAAAATGGTCGCTGTGAAACCCCCTAGAACGAATCACTGGACTCAAAGCTTGATTTGCATCAGGGGTTAACTTCTCGCATCGTAGATAAGCCTTCACTCTGGGAGAGTAACCCTGCAGGGGGATAGGCGGGTAGACACCAGGTGGAGTGATTGTTCGCATCCTCATCAGGATTCTGTGCTGAAATAAGGGAAACTTCTTCAATAGCTAGCCCAGAAGAACAGGTCAGATTTACTAATGGGATGGTAGACGGGAACGATTAGAATATGATACTCTATGAGTCTTGCCTGGGCCAGATATTCAAGAAAAAAATACTTTAACAAAAAAAAAATTACGGCTTGTTTTCAGGTATCCAAGAAGAAAGTACTTTTTTTGTTGTTGAAGAATTGCGGCTTGTTTTCTCCATAATATATTATCCCTACCTACCCGGTTTCTCAGCTCTTGCGCCATAGCGTCCCAGAACAGCGGTGACCCATCCACGGTATCCAGCTCATAGATATCGATTGTGACTCCCAGCCGAGATAGTCTCACGAGGAATCCACCCAAACAGGAACTTAGTTCAAGATTGAATTAGAACCCGATGTACTTACGAATTGTGAGATTCAATATCTTTGAGTCGGAGATGAATACGTGTTTGATATTATGGTTACGACACAATTTTATAATTTGCGTCCTGAAAAATCGTTTATATAAGAATTAACTTGCGACTGCTGAACGTACTGAAGAAGTTCTTCGTTGAGTGAGTTTTCCTTCACCTCTAACTTATCGATTTTCACACCTGCAACTGTCTTGCCTTTGTCCGCTTATTTCTGCCTCTTACCTTTCAAAGCCTTCAATGCTGCATGCAATACATCCTCGTGATATTTGAACTCCTCCAGGACGAGTGTTTCAATGTGCGAGAATAGGGAGAAGAACCTGCGAGAAGGTGGTTTTTGAACAGTTTCTCAGTAAATTTGAAGAATGTTTCCATACTTGACAAATCGAGTCCGATTCTTGTTTCTTTTCCATATAATTCTGAACTGCCCATAAATGCACAGTAATGCAACAGCTACGAAGAGAATAATGAGGGCATTCGGAATGTCACTCGCTCCTGGAATGAAGAAACCGTTCTAGGCATTCGTAGCTACAGAGCAAAGATAACATACACGATAGCAATTATAAGGATAGAAGGCACTTTCCTGTTTTTTGGCCCCACCTATTCCTACAGAGCATTCTCTCCCTACCATTCTCATTCCGCTCATTCCTATCCCTACACTTGGTTGGGGTGGTAGAGTGTGGGCCAAAAACAGGAAAGTTCCGGATAGAAAAGGGCGTACCGTGGTATGATCTATAGCCAAATGCCCAAGCATACATGAGAAACATGAACGTAAAACTTCCAAGCAAAATTCGTGCTTCGTACATTGTCCAGTTGGAAACTTGCTGAGGAACACACTTCACTTCGATAGATCCCTGAAAGATTGGTACTCGAAGACGAAGACTCTCTTTGAAACCATAAAAAATAGAAAGAAAATTCACTCCAGGGTGCCTGTCGAAGATACTCAACCACTTTCCCACTCCGACTCTATCCGATTGATGATGAGGAACGATTGCGTGCATGCTGAGTGTGTTTCGTGATTCCGCATCGGCTTCCTGAAATGAAGCAGGTATCGTGTTGGGACGTTTTTTTCGTAGGAACCCCAACAAAAAATCTACAATTCGTCTGATATTTGTCTCTAATATGGGCTCAAAGCTGTTCTCGAGGTTTCCAAAAGGCTAGTTCCTAAACGTCCTATCACCATCTTGGGCCAATGACATAACACGCTTAAAATTCAATTCCATTAGCCCATTCTAACCTTTACACAGTGCTTCTTTCCATCGTGAATGCCCGAGCAGAGATGCAGACGTTCTATTGGGAATATCAGTTTATGATCAGTGAAGTACTTCTTAGCCAGGGCGTTCCATGAGAGAGAGATCTGAAATATCCGAACAACAATTTAAAAAATTCTGATCTTTGAACTCTTCCGCTTACCAATCGCAAGCTCATCTCCGACTCTCCCTCCATTCGAACGATTCGTCTGATGATATCGGGAGGTAGAGTGGCGAGGGTGATCGAAGGTTCAATTTCGATTTCACAAGCCATTTTAGAATATACTGGATTGGTCTTGTGGATTGGCTCAGTATCGAAAAAGCACGCTCCAAAGAAATCTAAAAATTCAACTATGAAACAGATTAGGAGGAACACCGATTCTGTGTAGTATTCAAAAGAACGCTTGCAATATAGAGCGCGATGCCCAGCTGTCACGTAGTCACATTTTATTCACATTGCAAAGCTGTTTATATTTGAGACCAGAGATATAGGTCACCGTTGAGAAATATCGAATGTTATGAACAGCACTCAATTAGCGGTAGAAGGGTTACTTTATTAATCAGACACGTGTAAATTAATGAAATCCCGTTTTGAATCCTCTGGAAATCTGAACGGGCGCCAAAGGCGCTTTCATAGGGGTGTCTTTCTCACATCTAATATGCGTTTTTATTAGGAAGTGATAACCATTGAATGAAGTGTCTCCATATGTAGCAATTCTCACTGAGATGCCCTGTGAAAATGAGGCTTTCGGTTCTCACAAGAGCATAGTTATGTCACCAACCTTGGAGCTGAGATAGTTCGCTCTCTTGAGCCAGATATCAGAAGAACGACATGCCTCATAAATATCGACCGTAATTCCCATCATGGTCAAATCCAACAGGAATTCATCCAGTAGTTCATCTAAAGTATCTTTTGCACCGGAAAAACAATCTAAACGTACGAAAATCGTCTTTCATGAGACTTGAAGGGGCGAATAATACATTGCGTATCTTATGGTCGCGACACAATCTGGCGATATGGATCCTGCAACAATTATCAATTAAGAAGATCTATAAAAAATACGTACTGGAGTTCAACTGTGACCTTGTACTCCTTAACCTCTAGCCTGATGATTCTCACACCTGAATAAGCGATTGCCCTACTCTGAATCTTTCGTATTTATCGAGCTGAGTGCTTTTCTTTGCATGTAAACCTTTCAGCATCATTCGAACAGCATCCAGAACATCTTCATGATGCAGAAAATTCGCAAGCACGAGTGTATCAACGTGCGAGAACAATGTAAAGAACCTGCAATCACTTTTTGAAACATTCTCACGGAATAATTCTCATTATATTACTTGGCGAAACGAGCACGATTCCGATTCCGATTCCGTAGTATCATCCATTCCGCATATATGCACAGTGCTGCAATCGCTGTGAAGAAAAGCGTGAAAAATATTTTGGCGTCGCTTCTACCATCTGAAGCGGTCATCTTTCATCCTAGCACACATTGTGTATTAACCCACTCAGAGTATCTGGATCAAAGTATGCCATGCTCCCAAGTGTGAAGGCCATGATGAGAGATAAGATAGTGATTACTGAGAGAAAGACTTGCGCATCGGACATCATTTCGTCAGAAACTTGGGCAGGTATGCACTTAACTTCGAGCGCTCCCTGGAAGATTTGTTTATGTTCACTTAATAATAAACTGCGGCAAAAGCACGAAAATTGGATGGTTCAGTTCAAATGACATAGGCTTACGTCGGCATGCCTAGAGAATACGCTCAACCAGCTACCAACGCCGACTTTCTCTGATTGGTATTCACGAACAATGGCATGCATGCCAAGTCTGTTTCTTGACTCTTCATCAGAATTCTGTAATGATGAAGTTATTCTTTTTCCGTTCAAATACTGAAAAAAATTTGAAACTCTTCGTTTTTTTCTTCGGAAGATCTTTCTATCGATTTTATCTATAGTTCAAATCAAAATGACCCAGTCATCCTTGTCATCGTAAATTCCGGAGCGCAAGTGCACGCGCTCGAGGGGAAGCTTGTGAGCAGTAAAATGCCACTTTGCCAGAGCGTTCCACGAGCGAGAGATCTGGGATAAATTGATGATAAATTCTCGGGTGAGCTAATGAATTGGAGAGAAACAATCAGGAAATTCTCAGTAATCTTCGTCATCGTTGAAGAATATCTTGTCAATTGAACCATCTTCCATCAACCTCTTAGTCCCCTACTTTTTCGGCTGTACTAAGAATTTACAAGATGAACTGGGGTTTGATTCGCTCACCAATCGCAATTCCGTTTCCGATTCTCCCTCCATTTTAACAATTATTCTGATAATATCGGGAGGTAGAGTGGCCAGATTGAAGAGCTCTTCCATTTATATTGCACAAGACATTGGATAATTTTCTATGATGCGTAATACAAACGAGTCAAGTTTGGATAAGACAAAATAAGAAAAAAGTAGGACTACTCAGTTCAGAATGTTTTCTAAAGAACGCGAGTTTTAGAGAATGCAACGCCAAGCTGTCACGTATTTGCGTTTTGTCAATATTGCAGTACTGCTACTTTATGTTTGCGAATCAATAGACGCTAGAAAAATATATTCGCGTAGACTAGAATCGGATGTTAAATCACTCGTTCAGTTGCGTCACTCATTTATTTGAAAAACTTCCTTTATCGAATCAGTTTAGATGAGGGTTAAAAAATAAACGTGGATGGGTTCAATCTAGATTAAATCCTCTCGAAGGCTGCACAGGAACCATTTTTTGAGCATTGTCAACCATCTTCTCGATTCTAATATGCGTTTTGACACCTGGCTTATAGCCCTTGAACGCTTCATCGTGGATAGTAAGCACGCTCACCGATATTCCGTGCTGAAATATGATTTTTAATTTTTTTAAATGGATTTCTTAAAAACAATCAATTTCCGACCTTAATGCGCAGATCGTTAGCCAAGTCATCCCAAAATTGCCTCGAATTGATGAAGATGAAGTTCGAAACGGAATTCGATTTCTCATAAATATCGATAGGTACATCCATCGTAGCGAGCTCGACGAGAAATTCAGCTGAGATTGCGTACATTTCGATGAAATTTGTCCACCTTACTCACTAAACGTAGGAACTGTAGCGAAAATTTTTGAAATCTCCACTAAAACGTGAGAAACCGTGTGATCGCGACAAAGTTGAATGATCATCTTTCTGTAATTTGAATTTTTTGATAAACTTACTAGAGAGAAATAATGCGTGAACGCGTGATGATTTTCTGATTGTCGTACCTCAATTCACTGGTTAGTGCTTGGTCTTTGATCTCCAACTTTCTTATTCGCATTCCTGACAGCTTTTCCCGTACATCTTCTAATACGATTGCATGATTGTAGAAATTCGCAAGTACGAGCGTTTCAATTTGTGAGAACTTCGAGAAAAACCTGAAAACTCGATTAAAACAACAAGATAACAAATACGTTTCTAGCTAATTGAATACTCTTGAAAATCGTCAGTTTCATAGTGTGCTCTTTGAACTCATGTGATACGGAAGTTGCTGACCTGGTGAGCCGAGTTCGGTCTGTCCGCAGCTGACCTACGATCTGTCGATCCGCCCAAATGCACAGGATGCCTATGAAGAACAGATCGAGCGTCAGGAATATGGCCAATCGCGGACAAGGTTGAGCTAACACTGCAACGATTTAGTGTTATGTGTTATCTTTGATTTCCTGCATCGATCACAGTATGAATGATGACTGCAATGTAGTGTTTCGAAAACGAGCTATTGCGCGAAAACTCGTTTACTTTCAAAACTCTACTACAGTATCCACAGTTGAGTGACCACAGTATGTGTCTTCGTTTCTTTGACCATACCGAAATAGGTTATGTAGCCCATGCAACAAGCCATGATGAGCATTCCGAACCCAAGAACGTTGACGAATTGTCTGATTGGACGACTGGCCCACGTGCTAAGATTCAAGGCGTCGCTGGCGACTTCGGCGGCGCCCTAAGATAATGTATAGGTCACGTACATCAAACATGCAGAACATTTGAAAAAGAAGGAGCTGATCTACTGGAGGCTTGCCAAATCTTTATTGCGGTCAAATACTCTCAATGTTCCTTACTCCGCTGTGTTGCTCGTGAACAGTCAGCCATCTGCCCACTCCCACTCTTGTGCAATATTTCTCCGGCACAATAGCTTTGAAACGCACCGCGTACTTCGACTTTCTCTGAAACAAAGATACGCATGCAAGTCACAGATTTTCCCGGAAAAAATAAGATGATGTGTGTGCTTACCGAGCAGAAGCCTGTATTGTGGCCGTCAATGCATAGGTGCACCCTTTCTAGAGGAAGTGCGAGTTTGCGACCCGTGAAGAAGTCTTTAGCAAGCGCATTCCACGATCGAAAAATCTGGAATACAAAAATTTTAGATAAGCGTACTCTAAAAATATACTTTCAAATACCAAAGAAGTCTGCTAACCATTCGCATTTCCATGTCAGACTCTCCTTCCAGTCGAATTATTTCTCTTATGACATCGCGTGGTAGAGAGGCCAGATCGAAGAGGTCTTCCATTTCGATTACACATGACATTGCTGTGAGGCTGATACAGTTATTAGCAACTTGAAGTAGTTGAAAACGCGTGAGGCATTCGAATGCAATGCGCGTGAAGTCACGAATAAGACGCCAAGCATACGCTGTTTAGATTATTGTAAAAATCATGGGGCTGTTCGTCTATACGAGACAGCCGAGACAGAATCGAACAAAGCGGAATTTCACTCCCATATGCGAGCTCATCAGGGCATTGAAGATGTGTAGCACATTTATGCGAAATTTTCATTGAAGAAATCAATCAATCAGTGATTTCTTTTTCTTCTTGGAGCGATTTCTACAATGACTTTGCCGGGAAATTTCTTAGCGCTGATCTGAAAAAAATCGATTTTTAAGATGGAAAACAGGATCCACATACGTTCACATATTCTCCGGACTCCCATTCGAATGCCTGAAAAAATATTCTCACTATAAGCGAAAATGAACTCAAATTTGTGATCAAAATGGGTGGCAAGTATGCACTTACATTCATTCAATTTCGTTCACAGAACATTATTTCACTTACACCACTGACGTGAACCCGACGCCCTCCCTTCAGAATCGTGACTCCGCCTGGCGGTGCAACGACGCCATTCTAAAGTGGTGATGAACTAAAGTTGCTGGTAAAGAAACAATTTTGCTCAATAGCATCACCTGTTTCTATCGATTATAGGGGGATATTTTGCGTTAAATACCCACCTTATCAACCCATTTATCGCAATTCGGAATTCGAACATCTGACTCGCAAACGCTGAAACGGTCGCTGTTCTCAAAGAATCAGAACTGATTCTTACGTCAAAGTCTGAACACTTCCATTCTTGAGTTTCCTCTCCCAGACGTTTGATTTTTCGTTTCCGAGAACAAATATGTCAATAGATCCGGAAGATTCACTGTGCTCCTCCGGTGTTGGATCGTTCTGTCCTTCCTGCGAAGCTAGTGCATAGTTGAACTGCGGAAAGCAATACATCGCCCTTTAACGACTGCTTCGAACAGTACTAAATCTCTCCCTTTGTATGATAGAAAAGGTAAAGATAGTTCCGTATTGAACGTATTTCATCGCGCGGAACATGCGCAGGCTTCTTTTGAGCGGGGTGCTGTGCATAATATCGACCAACAAATTTCAAAACCTTGCAAGTCGCATATTGTGATTACATCAGCCCAAATTGTTGACTTATTTGATCCAATAAGGAGCAACCAACCACGCCTGACAGGGTGCCCATCAAGTAGGGAGCGCGAGGAGCTCGGGTAGTCGATGAAATTGCATAAGAGTAGACGAAGATCGTCGAATAGTTGATGAAATCAAGGAGGAGAAGGAGACGAATCGAGAACATCGAAGAATGGTTTAGCATGGAGAAATGTAGAGATTAAGTATTGTTCGAGGCAGTCGTTAAATGACGATTAATTGCTCTCTGAACGTCTCCTTTCGAAAACATTCCGAATAGAGGAACAGCAACAAAACGAGTTTTTCTGCAATCGACGACTGAGTTTTTCACTTCGGAATAGAGAATTTCAGATGGAAATTAAGGAATCTCCTTTACTTCGCTCGCATTCATGAGTTCATTGACAGGCGTAAAAAGGAATGACAAGTTTTTCTCTCCATTTTTCGATCATCTGCCGTTGGTTCAACAGAGCAAAGCGAGTCATCGAGAACGTTCCCCGAGTGTCGTATGCTAATATCGCCCCTGCTCTCTAGAGACAGAGATTCTGAGAGGGGCCCAATGGGTGAAGTGATGGATGCTCTGAGCCTTTCTTCTCCCAAGCCAGAGAAAGCGAGAGATCATGTATAATGAAGAGATTCAAGAAGTGATGGATGGTCGGAGACTCTTCTCTATGTTCTTCTCTATCTTGCTAGTCAGACAGAGCGAGAGATCATGCATAATGGAGAGAGCCAGACGGATGAGTGATGGATGGTCATGGAAAATGGGGCCGCGTAGAGAGGAGCTTTGCTTTTCGCTCGCCTTGCATGGGTTAGAGAAACGATAGTCTATGTGAGATGAGGAGTTTGTGCACTTACTCGCCCTTCTTGGAGACGCCCTATAATCCTCTGTTTCTATGTTGTGCATCGGAGGAGTTATTTGGTATTCTGAATCTTCTGCATCTAAAAACCATCGACCACTCTTCTTTGAGAAATTCACGTCATCACCCTGACTCACTCGCCCAATTTCCCTCCTCTTCCCATCACCCAAAGAGGGCAAGGAGCAAGGAGGATAAGGTTTCCTCGTCTCCCTCCCATCCCATCTATCTTCTTCCTCCTCTCACCGAGCCCCATCTCGTCTATAGAGACACCCGCTCTCTCTATTCTCCCTCTCCCTCCCTCCCTCCTTTCTTCCAAGAGGCTTTAGCTCCCTTTCTCTCCCTCTGCCTCAGTCCTTCCCTCACTCCTCCGGAATCGATGCCTCTACGCGTTTCACACACTCTCTCGTGTCGTGTAATTGCGCAGCCTAGTCCTTTAACCGCATCAGAATCGAGTATTCTCAGACTTTCAGACGCATGCTGGCAATTTTCACTAAGAAAATAGTCTTGGGCGGCCTTTTCGATAGCAGAAAACTTGTTGACATCCGGTAATTATGCAGCCTCATGCATTTATTCGTGCAGAACCCTGAATTAGCTCTTACTAGAACGTTTCTTCTTTGATTGTTAAAAGCAACATTGAAACCTTGGTTCTTCCCTTCAAATTACCTAGTCTTCTCGATTATGCATGCCAATTAGCCCCACCAGAACGTTTGCTGCCTGAAACGCTTTCAAATCTTTCGTGTTCCAGACATATTTTCTCCAATCTTCGTTTTCAATCGAACCTATCCCTATTGCAAATGCCAATTGCCTGCCATTAGAACGTTTCTGACCACAAAACAGCTGCTTCTACTCGGTTCTTTGGTGATCACCTGTCATGTCTTGATGTATACCCATAATTTCTCGACTCCAATCGGCCCAAAACGCTGCCAGATTTGACTTGTTTTCCGCGTGCAGTAACCCCACCATCTCTTCTGTTGTACGCTCACTAGCTTTGCATAGCCTGCAAGACAACGAGTCGAACAAGGAGTCAACCCCGCAGACAGAACGCGATTTGTGGGCCTTGCCTCCAGTTTATCCCCCATTTGACGAGTTGTCTTCTCTGTCTTTTCTCCCCCATGATGCATTCACAACTTCCTTCCGTTTCTTCTCAATATTCTTTTATCCGTCTGCATCGATAGAAACTAGCAAGCGCTTAATTAAAAGATCTCGTTGCTGCTAGTGCAGAAGGACAAATAAAGGACAGACAGGAAATGAGCTATTTCCTTTGCATTTTTTTCCAGAAGCAAATAGGGAACTTCAATTTTTATTCGAATCTGCCCCTTTCTTAGTCCTGCCTCTAACATCATAACTACTTCAACTTACTACCCTCGTTTTCCCTCATTTTTCCCGCGCCGCTACTCCTTCGCCGACGACTAACCCCTTCTTCATCCTATTCTGCTTTTTCTCGTTACGCGCCGTTTCGATTTCCCATTTGAGCCTCTGGGCGTTCTGCGTTTCGCAAGTCTATATTCTGAAGTCATATTTACGAACTTGCAAGCAATATTCATAGATTAATTCCATGGGATTTTAGATTATCAGTAAACAAAGGTAATGATGTCAGGTGGGAATGGGGAATGATTGCATGTGAACAATGAGAGTGAGGGGAGATCCAAGCCTGAACAATTCCTAACTAGAGTTCGAAATACGAGGTGCCGTCTCTTTATTTCTCACGCTCTCTTGCCTCTCTGACAGGTGAAAGAGGGTGGATTTTGTTCAGATTTCAGAGACGGCGATCTGTATTTAGAACTCTATTTCTAACCAGCAGCTCTCTAACTGGAATCATTAGCGATGAATGGAACGCGAGAGTCTCCGTGCAAATCTAATTGAATGAGAGCTCGTGCTGAGCCGTTTCCCGTTTCTATTCTCGTTGTCGTCATACGTTTCTACTCGAGTTTTAGTCAAACGTGTTCTCTTTGTGTTCCTTTTGTAGGCGTTATCGCTAATCAATGAGCGAAGCATTAATTTTCAGAATGCCATCATCCTAATCTTGCTCAACTCATTGGACGATGAACCGAGGACGCGCCGCGTTCAAGGAAGCCAGCTATGAGGAGAATAATGGTTGGAATTTTATTATTGCGGCGGGGACCCACATATTACTGATGAATAGTTCAGTTGCTATTCATAACGAATCAGTGAAACAGATTCGAATTTGTCATTGCAACATTCTCACTTACTTAAAATATCGTCAATTAAATAACCAAGAAAGTGAGAGCGGCCTTCAAGGAGGCCAGCTATGGGGAAAATAATGGTTGGGATTTTTTTTTAAATTTGACAGGGAACGAGAAGATACTGATGAATAGTTCAGTTGAAATTCAAAAAGAATCAGTGAAACAGATTCAAATTTGACAGAAATAGTTCTTTTTGTCTTTGCAATATTCCCATTGGAACTCTCTTGAAAAAAAAGCTCAATTCTGGCAATGCAATTGTTTAAAAGCGAGGATGTGCAGCCTTCAAAGAGAGCAGTTACGAGGAGAATTATTTTTTTTTAACCGTTAAAATGATGTAATAATCATCCAACCCCTAACTTGATAGTCATGAAGAAACGATGAAGCACATTCATTTCTATTGAGTGATCGTTTTGAAGAGACAGCAAAATATAGAATGTTATTTATCGTCTGAATCTCATATTGCAGAATCCTCTCTGCGAGCGATGCGTTCCTTCACTCAATCGATCGAGTGCGATCTGCCGCCGGCCCCGTGCCTGCCTGCGTCCCTAGATATCGATCAGTTGGGTAAGCGAACAGTGAAGTTGTATAATCGTTTCCATTGGCGAAATAACAGTTTGATCTGTTAAAACAACACAGCCATGCTTGCATTTGAAACAATTGAATAGGACATTCGCCTGTGTCGCTGGACAATGATCAGTTGAGGGTTTTATAAAAGTCTAAGACCATGTAAATCTGCAATGTAACGGAAATAAATGAAATGAAAAATGAAATAAGTCATTGTTGTTTAAAAAAAAATTCGTTCACTACTCATCCCGGTCTCATCGGCTTCATTTCTCATCTGCGCGACCCTGAAGATTCTGTGAAACACATTGTGAGAATGCGATATAAGATCTAAGATGATCTAGGAGGAGAGGATGCGATTTCGTGAGAAATAATCAAAGCCATTCTTAGGACTCTCCGATGACAACTCATCGATGAAGCGGGAGAACACGAACGACACTATCGTCGAGGTGGTGAGTAGATACATTCATTACTTGGGGGCGAAAAAGATCGCTCAAGGAAACGCTTCTCGAGCATAGTTATTATAGCATGCGACATGTAGAAGAGTGAACATGATGAACACATTTTATTTCTATGGATGAGCATTCGGGAACCAACAGCACTCACCAAACAGACGCCTAGCGCGTTCCTTCCTAGTACTCCCTCTCCCGCTCCTCTCTCACCGGCCAAGTGGTCTAGTGGTATGATTCTCGCTTTGGGTGCGAGAGGTCCCGGTTTCGATCACCGGCTTGTCCCTAACCTTTTGCTGAATTTTCGCATTTCTTTGATGTCAAAAGATATATAAAAAATCCACTTCTACTGCGCACTGAAGCAATAGAGCATTCAAGTGACAACGATAGACAGTTTCTTCCTATCATGGATTGTATCTTTCAGCTCAAAGACTCGGGCGAGACAAGGATATTGTCAATTTCCAAAAAAACCGAAATAATTGCTGACTATATCATAAAAGAATTAAAAATGATCAAGTTCTAACCTCAGAATGATATTGAACTTCAGCTCAAAGACTCGGGCGAGGACCGAACCATGGGCGAGACGCAGAAGTACAAGATGACCGTGCCCGGGCCGGGGCATGTCGAGCAAGTGTGGATTCTATTGAATTATCTATCCATTAAAAAATGCTTGCGAGAACAGCAGGAAATTGAAATGTGTCTACCAGTAAGCAAAGATTTCTTTTGGTGAGACGTAGAAGATGACCGTGCCAGGGCCGGGGAATGTGGAGCAGGTACCGTCTTTTCAAAAATGATCCTATTTTACATCGTTTTCGGGCTGTCTACTGAAGCAGTTTCAAACGCTGGCGTATTTCAATTCTGAATGAAACACATCTGTGATCGTAGTGTAACCTGAGAAATTGAGCGTTTGAATAGTGAGACCGACATGTACATGATGATTGAGCCATTCTCGGGCCATGTCGAACAGGTACTGCATTGTTCCATACTACTGGGTAGTGTATTTTATAAATTAGAAAGAGAAAGAAATGCTGATCGACTCCTTTCGTATGTCATAGTTATTAAAAGCAGCGTGAAACTCAGCTGAACCATATGCGGAGTTCTTTTTTCTTCAGGAAACCGAGCTGCATCGCAGCCTTCTCCGAGAAGAGATGTCCGTTGACGTGGAGCAGGTCTCGCCCGAGGAATTGTGTAATTAATTAGCTAATTAATTAATTATTTTAATTAATTGAATTAATTAATTAACCAAAAACAAGTCCGATGATGCAAACATTTCCCCGTCCGAGCGACGCTGACGAGACTCTAAAGCTGAGGGTGAATCTGGATTGATCAGTGGAATACGAGTCTGGGGAAAATTCAGGATTGATCTTTGATCATTGCAGCCTTCCCCAAGCCGGCGAGACCGACGAATGTGGTGGGAGGCGATGCGGTGAGCATAATTTATTGGAAAACCTGTTACTCGATCATTCTAAACTGTTGATTTGTTTTCATCGGGAATGGACTTCCAATTGAACAACTCACACATAAAATCACTTTTAGGGGTACAGTGAAACCGAATCAAACACATTTTTAATTTGAATCTTCATCATCCTCAGGACTCCTTCTCCGCCGCCCTCCGTGAGCACCACGCCAAGACCGCCTCTCTGCAGAGTCGACCACGGCCAACGACGCCGACTCAGGTACTTGCCTATAGGCTACGAAAAATCAAGATCAACTTCTCTTTTGGAAGAGCCAATTCTCGATTTTGAGTAGCTGAAATGGAGATAAGGGGAATCAAGGGAACAAATGTCCGATGATGCGAACATTTCCCCGTCTGATGTGGAATACTGACGAGAGTCTAAAGCTGAGGACAAAACATCGAGACTTTGCAATGCTTCTTACGATGGACCCTGTTTCTAAATTGAACCAACAAAATAAAAATAAAACGATTCCTAGTCCTGTGCCCTCGAGACCTTCGCCTTCGTCCTTCCCGAGGAGGAGACGAAGCGACAGGAGGAGGAGAGAAGGAGCAGGGAGCAGCAGCGGATAAGGGTCACAATTCCGGGTGAGAAGGTTTAATGATCTGCCGCTACCGGTCAAAACAGGTTGATGTGAAAAGAGTGCAGAATGCAAAGTCCGATGATGCGATCATGTCCCGAACATTCCGAACGCTCTGAGAGAGGTTCTGAGGAAGACCAATGGTGCTGAGGACTGTGTACAACATCGAAATCATAACATTGATATAATACTCCTGCATCGATTCAAAAGCTAATACACATGCTCACTAATTAATCGCCGTTACAAGAAGGGTGATTAACAGAACAGCCTAGGTGATTATTTCCAGCTCGCCGACCTCGAACAGCTTCTCAATCGTACGCAGACTTCGTGGACAACATGCAGTCGCAGATTCCTGCGCAGGCAAGGATTATTGGTTCTGTTTCCCTCTCCGCCGTATAGAAAGAACTTGTATTACATTGGCGTTGCCGCTAAAAGGACAGAGAACGTAATAACACAGATGATATTGATTCTATCTGAGTAATGAACGATTTTTATGCAGATCCGCTCCGCTATCGACTACCGATCGGATGCGGAGGACGAGGACGTGGACATACTGGAGAAGCAGCCGGCTTATAAGAAGAAGGTATGACTTTTCTTTTAAAATATCGCATTTCTCATCGCTGACCAATATGAAAAAAAGATTTTCGAACTGACCAATACGAAATGACGAGACAAGCTGGTAGGTCGAGAGGTTGAAGCGTATGCCGCACTGGAGAAGCAGCCGGCTTATAAGAAGAAGGTTAATGGCAGCAGCAGCTCTCGATACTCTAAGATAGTATGGGAGCGCGAATCGAAGAGTGTTGCTTACACTAGTCTGATCAACTAGAGTATTGTGGATTATTATTTTTACAGGGGATCCGAGAGGGAGGCTATTGAAATCGGTTCTCTCATTGAATATATCACCTGTGAAACCTATCAGAGCAATTTCACGAGCTGAAACCTACAATAATACTTCTATTCTAGGCGCCCGCCGTGCCCGTCAAGCACCGTCGCAGCAGCGTGGAGTGGGAGAACTTCGAGGAGATGCGGGATCAGACACAGGTTATACTCTTGAATTCTCTAATTATGAACTATTCGGTTTTGTCGTATCGGTAAAATTCTTATGATTCATCGAGAAATGAGGACGATTATGACTACAAAACCATGCCTAGAATATGCTCATCATGCAACTCAATTGAGCTCTTGACCCTTTGATATCTTTATCCGCGCTTCCCTCTATCGCTCAGGATCCGAAGTTATCGAATCATGTGGATTATCTAGAGCAGGTGCTACCCGCATAATAATTTACTCGATTATGAGTCTTTCCCGGAATGATGAGGGAGGAAGGTGGGAGTGACTCTCTTTAACTTCATTTTATCTCCCTTTCGAATGCATTCTTGCCCGTTAGGCATAGTGATGGAGCGTGCAACTTAGGGAGAAAGAGACTTGCTCTAACGGGTGGGAGGAGTCACTCGTGGAAACTTCCGTCACCTCTCACTCATAATTTCCTGCTTATTTCCTTTTCCTCTCTGTTGAGTTGCCCGCATAACGCATTCTCGAGTATTTTGCCGAAGAGTTTGCCTTTTCCCACGCTGAGAACCTTTCTACTTCAAATAAGGACTTTCCTTACCGCCATAGTTTGCGCAATGATAAATTATTTGCAGTCTTTCACATCACCCGAGCCTCCCGACACCTGCACTGCATTCTTTCCCGTTCAAGTAAGCACCTACTCTTTTATCAATGACCAAACAATCTTGGTATTTTCGAAACAAATAGTTTTTTAAGGCAATGGACACAACGGATGTATTCTCACCACCGAAACCTGCGAAGTCTCCCAGCTCCGACCGGGATCCGAGCAAAAGACAATCTTCGGAGAGGCAGAGCTCGAAGGAACGATACTCTGTGGATCAGAGAAGCTTCGATAGGGTGCAGAGCCAGGTATGCTTTTTCAATTTTTTTTCCCGGATTTTCTCAGCCACCCTACTTCTCACTCATCGCGGTACAGCCTGCGCCCGAAGATGTTTCTGAAAATCATGGTAAAATAAAGAAAAAAGGAAAAAAATTTACTTTATAGGATAAGCAAGTCTCTTCGTCCAAGACCAACTCGATAGACAAGAGAAGCTTTGATCGTGTTGCTTCGCAGGTGACAGCTATAATCGAATTCGCGTAGAAATGTTCACTGCGCAGGACCAGCAAAGAGCTCCGTCGAACGCGAGTTCCACCAAGCAGCCAAGCTTAGATAGAGTTGCTAGCCAGGTGGGATTGTGTTCTGATCTTTGATCTCCATCGGTAAATGCGTAATGCAAATGAGTAATTGCCTGTTCAGGACCGACGGCGATCGTCTGAGAAGCAGGTCGAAGCGGGCTTTCCCGGACCCCAGCAGTCGAGAAGGGAGAGCGGGGATGCGAAAGGGGTGGTGAGTTATTTTTAATTCCAAATATGAGATAGGGTTCTTCCCTGCGCTCAGATGTGCTTCATGCATAAAACAAATCGCGTTGATCTCAGTATTTTCTGATGCAGTTGGCGATTCTGGGGGGGGGGGGGGAATTATAATTCTCTACTTCCACATTTATCCCTCGATCGTTTCTTGTCTATCATGCCAATAATTCAGTCTTTTCATATTTCCCTCCTTCATTCCTCTCGTTTGCTCGGCATTATCATGTTTCTCCATTAACATGCGCAAACTCATGCTGTCAGCGTCAGCATTTGTTGTCTTTCTTCTCATTCTTATGATTGCATTTCGTGAGTATGTGCAGGATTGAGACATGCGCATTACTTGAGCCTTCAAAGCCATGTTTCCGCATGTTTCCTGCATCAAACGCACTCATTCCCTGCCTTCTGCCTTGTTTGCTTCTGGAAACCTTCACATTCCTCACAACTTCTAGTGAGCGTAAGGACTGAAGAGAGACATTCCCAGCGAAACCTCAACCTAGGTGGGAAAGAGGGAGTGCGCGCTCCTTTCTTGTGCTCACAATCGATGCAAGAAGAAGAAGAAGACTGAGGATAAAAGGGGGCGAGGGAGGGGAGGAGAGGGGAGAGGTGAAATCTCTGTTGGAGAATGATGTGGGGAGGAGAGGGAGAGGTAAAGTTGAGAGGCGGAGAATCTCAGTGGCCAAGAGAGGAAAAGAAGGGAAGGAGATGGAGAGAGATGTAGGCTTAGGTGGTCGAGGGAGAGAGGGAGGCAGAGGAATTCAAGAGGAGGGGAGAAGGAGATGAAGTAAGAGAAAGGGAGTGCGCATGCCATCATTCATGCAAGTGGAAGCGAGGGGTAGAAGAAGGAGAGCTTGAGAATCAGTGCGAGCCCCTCTCCTCTACCCTCTGATCCCTTTTATGTCTTACCCTCTTGAGAGTTGCATCATTTTCTTGTCTCGGACGTTCGTTTTTTTTCAAAATTTGACACTGATTTTATTCACTAAACTCGCATGGATTCTCCTTCTCTTCCTCTGCTCTATCCCCCTCAGCACTCTTGAGTACTGTTCCATTCGCAGCAAATTCACCGTTTTTATGAGTATTTTGACAGTTTGGTCATGCAACATTGCGTTTTTATTGAGTCGTACTGTGGTACCTTCGAAGCACCAGTTCATTGCTGTCTAGGAATTCCGTTCTCATCGTACCTCTCTAGTCTCAAGATCCCTCCCCTTTTCTGTCATCCTCCGCTGAGATTAGCTCTCGCATCCTGTTGATGCGTAAGAATGGTCGGACTGTCTTTTTCACTGATTCTCTCTATTCCACACCCTCTCTTCCCTCTCAAGCAGTCAGAGATTGAGTTGAGTGAAGAGACTAAGGAGCCTGTAGGAAGCCTACAAAGGGAGGAGAAGAGGAGAGGAGAAAAGAAAGAAAAGAAGACAAATAAGCGAGTAGGATTCCCTGTCAGATGCAGTTGCGATTTATTCGTCTTTTGTTGATGAACCATTTGCGTCAGCCCTTTTCAGTCTTACGTACGTACATACGTAGGTCTCGAAGTGCCCGGCCTTACCGGTGTACCCCACCAGAACCATCCCCTTGATTGTGGAACTTTGTCTTTACCTTTGTCAGTCTTCCATTGTTTGAGAAGAGGTTAGGTTTCACCTGCGTTACTTGTCTCGAATACTCTCCATGCTGTACTAGGAGACTCTTCTCCAGTAAGTCCAACCAATAATTCCGCCACTCGCACATCCTCTCATTACGCATGCGCAGCTCTAAGCCGCGGATTATAATATTTACATCGCGAAGACTACTACCAGCCACTCAAGGACACTTTTAGCTTCCTCTTATTGAATTCATTCAATATTTCATGGAAATAACGTTGCTCTCAGGAACATTTGATCTCTGCTTCTTTCTCGATCCAATCCTATCCCAATTGCTCTTCCTGAGCGATGTTCCTCTTTTCTGACTGGAGAAAGGGCGAGGATGTTTGAGAGACTCAATCTCAATCTTCCTCTTCTTCCCAATCTCTCATCTGTCTCATCCCATCGACTAGTGCGCAATCTTGGCAAGAGCGATGTTCTCGGTCTCTCCATTTTGCATGCTCTCTCACTAGTTACTTGCCAGAGTCTAGTTAGACTCAAGATCACTCTGCTTTGGGGCATTTCGAAACAGTTCGGAAACTAAGCAAAGCTCATCTTCATTATCATACTCTGTATTCTTGCAATTATCACAATGATTGCCTGCATTTGTAGCATTTCGAAATAGTTTGTTTCCGTTTAAGAGCTGTTGCTACATCAAATTGTGTCTAAATGCTCCTTTATGATTCTAATTTCTATTCTTGCAATTATTCGAATCATTCTTCATGTTTCGTAACTATTCGCAGGCCGTTAGGGCCTGTTGCTGCATCAAGCTCGTTCATGCTAATCTGGTCACGTGGCAGCTTCTCCATTATCAGAAAATATTCAAAAATCAATCTTGCTATTCTTATTTTTGGAGAATTTCGAAACATTTCACAGCTAGTTATGCGGAGCTGGTCACGTGACGCCTCTCCAGCTTCTCAGAAAAACAAAGATCATCGTTTTTATTTTACCTGCGCTCTTCTAAATATTCAACTTATTGCTTGAGCTTGATGGATTTTTCACTGTTTGTTACTGCATCAAGCTCGCTCATGCTAAGCTGGTCACGTGACAACTTCTCAGAAAAACAAAGAGAGCCGTTTACGCATAGTGGTCATCGTCTTGCATCGCTCCGGGGAGCAATTTTCGCGTCTCTCTGTCCCTTCTTCTCCTTCTTATTCCGGACTCTCTTCTTTCCGCGCACTCTCTCATAGATCGGAGTGTCGCTTGTCTAAAACGGGAAGCACTCTGGACAATCCGTGCTCAACGTTTAGTCTCTTATTCGTGCTCTTGCCGTTGCATTTCTCCCCGCTCCTCCTCATCTATTTTGTCCCATGACGCTGCGATATTTAGCAGAATTATTGGAGTTGTTTGCGCGGCGAAATTGTTGTTCCTGTGAGAATTCCCACATGATTTCACTACGAGCTCGTGATTTCGCGCTTGGACGGCTCTTGACGAGTGGGATTTCACAAATACTCGACGCTTCCTAAGGCCTTTAGGCTAAGGCGAGTGCTGTGTCTGCGTACAACCATCTCTTTCTTCTCGTTGTTTCGCTTTTGCCTTGGTTTTTGCGTTGCTTTGGAGGGTTTTGCACGAATTCGGCGAGATACTGTTGGGAATCGAGAGAACGCAGGCAGTCAGAGTGTCCATCTGCCAGGCCTGTGTACTCATTTCCCTTTCGTGCCTTCATCTCGAATCTCTTCGGTTCGCCTGCTCTCTTATCGATTAGAAGGAGCGAGGAAAGAGTGTTCTGAGATGCGTTCATTTTTCTGCTGTTGACTTATGGGGTTGTTTGGCTGGGGATGGGGATGGGCACGAAATGAAGACCAACGGAGCATGTGATACGTGTAGTCTTAGCGAATCCTACGATTTCCCGACGTGCTCTATAATTTCGTTAGTGCAATCGAATCTCTTCTCACTTCACACGCTCACTACTACTTATCCTACTTCTCAAGTCCGTCCTTTCTTCGCTTCTTCTGTTCTAGACGTTTCCATCCTATCCGTTTTCATCTCCTTCTCTCGTCCTTACAAACATCATTGACTACGTGCAACAAGGCGCTATCTAACGAACATCTTGAATCTTTTGTGTAAATTTATTGTGAAATTCCACCAACTGTTGATCACCAGTCCGTCCTTTACAGCTCTGAGTTTATTCACTTTCTTGCAGCGCTCAATGGACGCCGACGACGATGCGCCACAGTTCTCGGAGGAGATGCAGGAGCAAAGAGCAAAGGTTGGTATTTGTGTACATGTACTTTCTTCTGAGCATGTTCTATCCACCTATCGTATTTTTTTTTGGAATTCCAGCTAAGCTTCATGAGAACATTGAATAAGAAATAGTCTTGAGGGAATAGTATATCGATGATCGCGAACTTTAATAAAACTGAAATGTGTGATTTAAATTCGCACTAATTCAGCCTATCCCTCCGACTCTCCTCATCACTAATCACGAGACTCCGTTACGTTCATTCTGTAAACATGCAGATTATTATGACATTCATGACTTGCGCGTGAGCTCTCATCCTTTTGCCATGCATAATAGCGATACGCATTAGTAGGAGCGAAAGGTCGCGAAAAATTACGCGAGTTGCACACTCCATCCTCGATTCAGAATCTCTATCCGATTCCGTTGGGTTTCACGGTGCGGATAGAAGCGATGTACCTGTGCTTTAGACAGTAATGCGGAGATAAACATTCGAAAAATATTTCATTGAATCAATGACATATTTAGGTCCTGGAAGCTCGTCGCGCCACGCAGGATGACTCCCGGGAAGAAGACGAAGAGCAGAAGGAGTCCAGCGAGGAGGAGGAGAATCCGATGTTCCCGGTTTGTAGTATCTTTAGTCTGATTCACTGAGATTCGGGCGGTAGCTGGGTGTCAATTGATCAGTGAGAAAGCATAACATGAGAGATAGAGAGAGGACGAAGAGCAGAGGGAGTCGAGTGAGGAGGAGGAGAACCCCATGTTCCCGGTCGGTAGATACTTTACTCCTGCACTTGGTTGAATCAGTTTCTATACGAAGTCGAAACAATATAACGAAATTACGACGCGTTTGCAGAAAATGCCACTCCACCAGAAGAAGTCGCTCGCCAAGCAGGCTTCTATTGCGCAGAAGAGACTGAGTGGGCAGAGTAAGTTGTAAATTCTCCGCGTTAAAATCCGACGCGTTAAAACTGTGGTTCGGGACGATGCTCCCCCAGTGCGCAGTGATACGTTGTATCCGCGTAGCGAAGGATCAGTATGACTCCAATTGAGAGTATCATTCACTCAGCGAGCAAGCGCATCGGTGGTACGGGTAGTTCAGTGGTAGAACACCTGCCCGGTAAGCGGAAGCCCCGGGTTCGATCCCCGGTACGTGCCATAACCTTTGCTGTCTTGCAATGATCATGTAACTTGAGCCTGCTCGGCTATGACTAGAGCAAATCACTCAGAACATCAGATCTGGTTGTAAATTCTGGAATTTATTGCAATCTTTTATTTCCTTGATTTAATGAGTTTCACCACTCACCCATTAGCAAAGCAAAGGAAGATCAGTCGATGATTTTGACTTTTCAGATTTCAATCACTTCTAAAATATTATCCTTTCCAGCCTCGATCGCGAAGCAGATGTCTCTCGGGCAGCGACAGGACTCCGCTCGAACCTCCATCAAGTCTCTCCCCAAGCAGCAGTCGATGGTTCGCAAATGATTCATTACTAATTAGCAAAAGTCATTAGTAGTTAGCAGTACGTGATAAATATTGATTTGTTTGTGATTGATTGATGGTACGTTTATTACTCATTTTCTAATTAGCAGTTTTAGTAATCAGCAGTATGTAATCAATACTGAACCTTGCAGATTCGACAGGGCTCGACGACGTCGCAGGGAAGCGGGCCGACACATCCACCGCCTGGATACAAGGTGCGCTTAGACACCATGAATTCCTCGTTATTAGAAATAGCAAGGATTAAATTCTAGATATGAGACGTTGCTAGTTGAGTTTCAATAGTGATTCAATATCTATTTGAATCTGCTAGAGTTGATTTTATCGCGTAGGACGGGATCAAAAATACAAATAACGACTAAACTAAGCCGTTCAGGGTCCTCCCTCTCGCCAGGGTTCCATCGTCTCCGGCAACGGGAAGATACCATCTATGGGATCGAGGCAGAACTCACTTGCGAAGGTAATCACAAGCCCAAGCTCGAGGGAAGTCATCCATTCGCTTCAGGCACCGTCAATGGGCTCCCGTCAAGGCTCCATCACCGGCCCGTCTCCCAACTCAAGTCAGAAAAGAGGATCTCTAGGAGGAAGACAGGCTTCCGTGGTCTCACAGGGTGAGTACCGATTTCGACTCTCTTTATTGGGGTTAGAGCGCCAGAGGCTGGGTTAAATTCTTAGATGATACAAAACGTCCTTCAGGCGGCGGAGTAGCAGCGAAGCCGGGAGAGCCGGAGCCCATCCAGGAGGAGGGCGCGACGCAAGAGGTTTGTAATTTTATAATGTTTTTTTCCCTGCGCAGCTGAAGTACGATTGATCCATCTACAAAAACGAATTTCAAATGGATTTTGTGAAACATTCCCGACTCTCGGTGAAATCTCGTCTGCGTTTTGCAACCATTCAACATTCGCGAATGAACCTAAAATCAAAGTGTGAATAAGAAAAAGCTTTTCAAGGCGACATTTAGCTTTATTGGAGAAAACGAACAGTGACTGATCTTTCCTCGACACGCACTCATAAATTGACGTATTGAAACGTATCATATAATCAAAACATTTCGCAAAAAATGGAACAAATCTTCTCCAGCAAGCCTACGACGCCGCCGCCTACGACACGTACAACTATGAGAACTACCAGCTGCCGGAGGTGAGTATATACAGAATGCATCCATGTTGCGCAAATCTGAGCAATCGAACATGTGAGAGTAGGAGAACGAGGAGGTTCGGTAGGAGCACTTGAAGATTTGTTCAACATCATAAATTTAATCGATTCACAGGGCGTCTACTACCACGAGGGCCAGTACTACAACGCGGACGGCAGTTTGTACACTTGGGAAGGACAGACGGTATGTCCCTCTTATATCAAGTCGCAAAATTTGCATGATTTCTTTCTTCACGAGAAAATAGCCCGTCTTTTGAAGAAAACCAGTTTTTCTTTTTTGAAATGCCATTCAGGAAGGCACCTACGAGTACGACCCCAACGCCTATCCCGGTTACACGTGGAACTACGAGACGCAACAGTGGGAGGCGACGGGGGAGGGTAAGGATTATTTTCAATACAATTTTATGAAAATCTACTGGTTGCTTTCATTGCACCGTATTTGGAAGGCATTGATAGGGGTTCGCAGCAGTGGGAGGCGACGGGGGAGGGTGAGTGAATGTTTTGTGTGAGAACAGGAAAAAGAGAAAGAGAAATTTCGAGAACATTTCTGCAGTGGGAAACAATGATGGTTGTAGCTCTGTTATTTTGAAGAGGGAAGCCAGATGAGATCGAAAATAACGTCGTTGTTCCATTTCTATGGAAATTCTGAAACATACTGCATGAGTGAGCTGCAATTCAACGTTCTCAAAGAGCCCACAATGAACCAAAATGATTTCAGACACGACAGCCACGGACGCGACTGCCTCTGCTGTAGCTGGAGACGCTGCTCAGGCCGATCCGAATGCGCAGTGAGTCACTCTCACCTTCTGTATAGATGTGCCTCCGTAATTGCGGTTTTGTTTCACATTTCTCAGAAATAGATTGAATAGCTTGAGTTTTTGATTTGTGAGCTATTGCCGACTTATAGATACGACTACTCCTCCTACCAGCAAGGTGCGGAGGGTGCTGCAGCGACGGACTATTCTGCGTACTATCAAGGATACGAGCAGAGCGGGTGAGCCGTTCACTGGTTACGGCGGTTGATTCTCCTTATCTGATTGATTCAGTGATTGATTGACGGGACAATTAGACCGAGAAATCGTTACAGGTACGACCCCACAGCCTACGCTGATGCGTACACCTCGGCTGCAGCTGCTGCAGCTGCGGCGGCTGGTGAGCAGCCTACCGGAGAGCAGTACGACTACTCGCAGTACCCGGTGAGCGCAGATTAGTGCTGACAATCAACAAGAAAGATAGCTTTAGTCCAGACGTAATCGATGGATTGAAGAACTGAGGAAAATCTTTGCAGGGCTACGACCAAGCCGCGTACGACGCTTACTACGGCACGCAGGCACAGTACAATGCAGGATATGATCAACCAGGTTCGTCTTGACAAATATGTTGCACGGTAACAACAAAACAGGTTGGATGATTGTTGATGTGATCGTTGTCACTGGTCATTTATAAAAAAAATATCTCGATCCAGGCGACGCCACCTACCAGTACGATGCGGCAGCGGCAGCAGCAGCTGCAGCCGCAGCAGCGGCGGCCAGTGCCGAGGCTGCAGTACCCGCGACCGATGCGGCTACCGCTGCATACTACCAGCAGCAACAGCATGCCTACGACTACTCGCAGTACTATGCGCAGCAGTGTTACGACCCGGGCGCATATGCTGCTGAGCAGCAAGCATATACTGAGCAAGCAGCCTACGATGAATCAGCCTATCCGGATCAGTCACTCGCGGTGGCGACAGGATTTGATCCGTATCAGGTACGGTAGCGGAATTGCTGTAGGATACGGTAATCAATGGGATACTGTAATATTGACGTTCAGGGCGCCTACGAAGGCTATGGTGGACAGCCGGTCGGGTCCGTCTCTCCCTATCCGACATCTGATGCAAGTCCTTACCCAGAGCCATCGCCGTCTGGGTTTGTGTTTGTTCTTCTCGGCAAAAATTGCAAATTGAGAAGTGAGAAAGATGAAATACAACAGCGAAGTAACTTGCAGCTACCAAGCACCCTCAAGCGAGGATCGCGAGTGGGACACGACCGGCTACGAGGCACCCCCAGCAGCCACAGTCCCCATGGAGACGCCAGTGACCATCCAGACGAGCTCCTCGTGCGAGGATTTGGACAGGACGAGGGAGGCGGAGGAGTCGGGCGGGAGCGCCCGAGCGGCGCCTCCGCCGCGTCCGCCCCCCGCCTCGCCGTCGCCCGGAAGGCCTCCGCCGCCGGCGCGGCCGGCCGCGCCCTCCGCGTCGCCGAATGGTGAGAGCTTCTATGATCTTATTTCTTACAAGCGTTTCAAATTGATGATTGATCGATGAGTCCGCTAAGCATTGTATCGAGCCGTAACTGTCGATTAGAATGCGTGAGATACTGAACGACAACCTAGTTGGTCAATGATATTGTGTTGTTTTACTGTTGATCCTTTCAGCAACCACCGGTGCTCCCCCACCGATCCCCGCTCCGCCCTCGCCCCGTCCTCCCCCACCCGTCCCTCGACCACCACAGAAGAAGAAGGAGGAGGAACCGGAGGAGGATGCGTGGACGAGGTTCAACAAAATGACTGCCAAGGTTGGTTCCCCCCCCCCCTGTTCACTGGTTTTTTTGATTTGTGACAATCGATTTCATCATAGCGATTTGAAACTTGCTCATCGTTAGAAGTAAAGTTTCGGAAACATAGCTGGTGCTTCAGTCGTCTCAGCCGTTTCTAGAGGCTTAAAAATAGTAAAGAAACTCATTTCACCTAGAAACTCAGCCAGTAAACAAGTGCAATCTCCCCAGGTCTCCGAGGTAGTCAAGAAGACGGAGGAGAATCTCAAGGATCTGGAAGAGAACACGGCTGCGAATGACATCAAGGACGAGAGCTATCTGGCGAGTGTGGGGTGAGTTGATTACCGAGGTCAATTAAAAGCAAATTAGCAGCTAAATATGATACAATTTTAGAAGCTGTTTCTTAGAAAGGTTATTCCACCTGTGATTTTGTTTTGTACTTGAGCAGACTGAAGGAATCGTTGATCGAATTGTTTTCCGTTTGATACATACGGGCTGAAACATATTACGTCGATTAATGATCTGAAAAATAATTTAAAAAAGAATTTTCAATTCCAGCGGCGAGCAGGGCTACTTCTCCTCTGATGGTTATTTCCATTTTGTCCAGCAAAATGTGGTGAAATCGATGATAGGATTGTACAGCGGAGGAAATAGACGCGTTGAATCATTACTCGAAACTTCAATTCTCACTTTTCCAGTGGCGAACAGGGCTACTTCTCGTCGGACGTCCATCGGTCCATTATGGCGAAGCAGGACGAGAAAGCGAAGGAGAAGGCAATCAAGAAGAAGATGAAGGCGAGAGGGAAGAAGGTGAAAAAGCCACCCACCAAAGTAAAGAAATTAGAAAAAAACAATGTTTGACTAAGTCGGGTACGGAGATGTGATGGGGAAATTGGTCGAAATTTGAACTTGAATAGAGAGAAATAGTATTAGTATTGAAAAATGGGAAAAAAAGCCAAGGAGAAGGCGATCAAGAAGAAGATGAAGGCGCGAGGGAAGAAGGTGAGATCATGAAAATCAGGAGATAAATACGTATGGTAGCTGAGAACATTTATCAAAAACAGTAAAGAAAAGAGATGAAGATCATGGAGGAGAACAGCTGATTATTCAAATGTATTGTTGATTCCTTTTTGGGTCTGGCTAGGATCAATAACAGTTCAATTGAAATGATCGTTGTGAAGCATAACTGCGCAAAATGCCTGAAGCGCTGAAAAGTGCGCCGTGATATCGGGAAATTCTTGCCGCTCTAATTCAACATTCCAGACGCCCTCGCCCGAACTCGACCCCGACCACGACGACGACATGGACAGGAAGGCGATGGAGTTGGCTGCTAAACTGGCTCAGAACAGGCCCGAGTTTGAGGTGAGTATCCGAAGTCTTCCTATTATCTATGAACTAGAGCTGTCGTGAAAAGCCAGAATCGATTCCAGGATGTGAAATACTCGTTTTCTTCGATGTCGAATGACAAGAGCTTAGAGCAATATGATAGCTTTCAATAACGGAAAGTGATGGGAATAAGATTGATGAAATGCAGGACTGGCGACCGGACATCAAGGCGGTAGCAGCGATCAAGAAGGAATCGGGAGCTGCGATTCCACCCAAGAAGCGGTTCGTTAATTCTCCGGATTTACAACTCATAATTTCTGGAATTTCGCAATAGGTTCTTTTCGAAAAAACGATCTGATCTAACACTTCATTCAGTTCATTCCAGAAGCTCTCTGCAAGACTCGCAGCGCGACTCGGGCTCGATGGACCTGCCTGGTGGAGGTGATGGACAATCAATTGATGGAGTGCAGCCGATTGGCGATCTGTAAGCTGATCTTTGCTCTTTTTCTCTGTGTTTCTAGAACCATGAATATTCTTTGATCTATCAACATCTCAGTCCATCCGACGACCCCTCGCTCAACAAGCCCGCGTGGTCCAACAACTTTGACGCCATGGAACTGCCGGCTTCAGATTCCGGGTTCTTCTTGAAGGTGTGACTCATTTTTCCAGAAACGCTTGAAAAAAATGGAATAGTTTGTTTATCCGTAAGAATACGATCACTTCATTGGATGATGCTCTTATCTAGAATTTTGATGCTTTCCTGAAACACACTCTTTCACATGGAGAGCACGAGAGCAAACGTGCTGAAGTAGAAAGACGAATTCGAAGATGGTTTCCATTCTAAGGGCGAGAGCGAGGCGGCGGATCCCTTCGTCATCACTGCAGCCAAGGACGATCCCTTCGCGCCCAAGAGCCATAATGAGCTGATCGATGAGGTTTGGCTTTCCTTTTCCACTGTTTCTCCCACTCTAAATCGTCGCGAAAAATGTGCTTCACAATAGTAATATTTCAATGAGGGGTTTGAAGAATCCTGTAAAAATAATAATACTTTCAGAACTTCGACCCCTTCGCGGTCAAACCCGTTGAGGAGATCGTCGCGGCGGCCAAGGCGAAGGCTGAAGTTAGTTTTTATCATAGATTTATGTCTGATGTGGCCTAATCCTTGCCTTTCTAGAGAAACTAAGAGTGGATCTCATTCGATGACATATAATCCTTGCGTTCTTGCTTTCTCTGAGTATATGTTCCGGAACGATTAGAAGAAATAATAATTTTAAGGTTATCGCCGCTTCTCGCGCTCAGGATGACGATGATGACGTGTACGAGCAGGATAGGAGGTGAGAGAAATTTCTCATTTCAAAAACGGAACTTTATAAAATTTTGTAACCACCCGTGCCATGGATAAATTGAAGAAGGGATTAGCATAGCATCTTTTTTTTTCTCGCTGAAACTCAATCATAAACTTTTAAACAAGCACTATGAGGGCGAGTCGCGTTATTGATTCTGAGGCGCGAGGATAAATATTTTCAAAAACAGGTCCGAGGTGTCCACTCCGACCGAGCCTGGCAGTCCCGTGAATGGAGAGCGACCATGCGCTTTCGATGACGAGTTCAAGGTTGATGTGAGTTGCTTTCAACTTGAGATGAAATACGTTTCGCTGCTATCATAGCCAGTTTGAGCTATGCACAAGAGCGATTCGGCACGCACATCCTTCGCATAAAAATAGTAATACGTTGAGAAACGAGAAAGGGAATGCCAGTTGCGTTAGTTGGCTAAGATTATCACTGATAATATTAATCAAATCATTTGAGCCCTCCCACCTCTCCACGCCCACTCCTCTGTACGACGAAGATGACAGTCAACCACTGGCGCCGTATTGTGAACCGTTCACCGGGGAAGGATGGGAGTTGATGCTGCGGTGAGTAACTGTGAGCTTGGGAAAAAACTTGGAAAGATATGAAGAGTGGCTTGGCGTTTTGTGAACCCTTCACGGGCGAGGGATGGGAACTGATGTTGCGGTAAGTTGTTAGCGTACTTGCGGTCATAGGGGATGGGAGACGTAGCCAATTGGCTGAATGTTGCGAACCGTTTACTGGGGAGGGGCGGAAACTAATGCGTTGAGGAATCTAAATTTAGTTCCAATTGATATGTTTCACAATGTCAATATCTATTTCGATCAACTTGCTCGAGTGATGATCACTCATTTCCTCTCCTAGACATACAAATACCCCTTTTCAGTCACCCACTCAAGAAGAAGCTGATGGCGGAGCGATTCTGGAAGCCGTGCTTCGTGCGGGTGCAGGGGAACATGCTGCAGGTGAGCATTCAAGCCATGAATATCTAGAGGAGAGCAACACCATTCTATTTGTCTGAAAAATGAACCAAAAAAGCTGGCTCTTGTTCTGATAAATGAAGGTCATGCTAAAAGCAATTTCTCGGGAGAAACAAAACAATTACAGTGGAAGAAAGTATATTATCATATTATTTATTCATTATCTGAGTCAACAATGCACAGTTCCCCCAAGATCGCTCTTGATGATCTCAACAATTGGGTTGTAGAGATCATTCGTTGCTCTTAGTCCCCAGATAAAATCGAGATGCGTGAAACCGGCCACGTATTGGAATAACTGAAAAATTTTCACGAAATTGAGCTTTTTTCATTATTACCGGTTAGTAAAACCAGGAACCGACCTTGACATAGGCCGGATTAAGGGCGGGGATGAGGTACTCCCTAATGTCCTGTTCGTCTGCGAGGTAGTCTGCATCGGACCTGAATGGACCCACGTTTTATATCCTAGGAGATGAAAACCGAAACACACCAGAACAGATACATGTCGGTCTTTATGGTGGAGAAATCGTAGGCTGGCGGGGAATTCTGAATTTAGTGTTTCTTTCACATTTCTCAAATCCCGAAAATCTTACCTGCCCATAGTGTTGGTAGTTCTTCTTGTCACTGCCCCAGTCGAACTTGTTCACCGTGCCTTGCTCGACCTCAAACCGTTCATTTAAAATGTGAACGAGTTTTCTGGCTAACCATCTGTGCCCAATGCACGATGTTCTGAGTCGAGGTTCCGGCGGGGTTGTGCGAGATGTACACTTCAATGCGACTCTGCAAGTACTCTCATCTTACAAGATCTATAGATAATGTAACCTTGTTGAACTGATCGTCCGTCTCGGGGCCTACGATCTTCTCGAGAATGTTGTCACAGCGATCCTCTAAACGAACATTGCATAGAAGGTTGAGATCTAAGATCGAGCAAGACTGGCCAATTACTGACCTCCCTTCTCCGTCGTTCCACAAACCCATTGCGCGATCAGATCCATGAGTTCGCTGTTAGGCAGGAACTCCTTCGAGCCGAACAACTCATCGAAGAGCTGCAAATGCCATTTCCATTTTCGAAACAGACAAAATCGCCACCTCGATATCAGCGCCGAGCTTATCGCAGAAGGTCTTGAGCGCTCCTGTAATGTGACCGACCGATCCCACTGGAGCAAGAGCGAAGAATTTCTTGACCTACAAGCATGCCTTATCCACTGTTATGGAGCATTTGCCTACCTTAGATGCGTGTTCGGGGTCCTGCGAGAGCATCGAGAACATTGTTAGCGTTCCCTGCAAAGAGCAGCGTGATAAAATACGGACTCCTCGAGATTCTAGACTCGTACTTGGGAGTGTCCAATGTAGTAGAGGCTGTCCTGGCCCGTTTGCTGCAAGACGTAATCGATCATGCCGCCGAGATCGTACTGGGCCATCTCATCCCAACTAAACTCACACTTAGACTCACTCATATTGATCTGCAGGAGCTTGGTAAACAAGACTGAGATTGACTGAGATTGGTACTATATAGCTCAAAAGATAGAGAATGCTCGCCTGAACTCCCAGAACTTCTCGTCAGTTGAGGAAAGATTGACGTGATTCTTGGAGTAAGTGTTGCCTCTCGCATTGCCCAGCCACACGTCAAATCCGGCGTCGGCGAACACGAATGCTTTAAGAATTGGCTATGAAACAAGCATCAGCGGACAATTAGTCATTGATTGCAAGATCAAACGCTCAAATCACTCACCAGCCGACTGCTCGGGCAGATTCGCAATCCAACTGGTCGAATCGCTCTCGAGTCCATGCTGCATGAGCACGACCGGGCGGCAAGCGGGAGTGGGACCTGATCAAAATAGTATTTTATTCGTTTTTCGCAACCGCTGCTTACCTTTGACTCCTCTCGGAATCCTTTGCATTCCCAAGATGTATCCATCCTTCGTTGTCGCGTTATGGTCCTCTGCGGGGTATCCCCAGTATCGAATCATCTCGATCTAAACATCGATTTCAGATTTATGTTTGAATTGGAGAATCATTCAATTCATCAGGAGTTCTGGGTCATCAACCTTCTCGCAGCTCGCGAGCGCTATTGTAGCAAGAAGAATAATTGCCCAAAGCATTCTGAAAGATCAGTCTAAGAACTGCAAATTCGGCATAAAACGAAATAAGAATGATAAAATATGCTTGCAGAAAACTATAGCGATTCGGATTCTTTATCTCAGGGTTACAGCGAAGTTTACGAGCCACAATTTTATGTCTATATTAACCATAAGGCCCATAAAAGGCGCAATTGATGGGCCTTATGGTTAATCAAGACATAAAATCTCGTCACTCGGCGCTAGAGCTGCCCAGCGCGATGTGCTGATAACTGCAGTCAAAGCATGGTGATAACCAAAAGATGATAGACTAGAGCTTGACTTGTGGTCATCCCTCCACTGTGCGCACACTCTAAGCTCATGTCTCATGTTCAATGCTCATTTTCTCATGCTCATGTTGCAAGGGAACATGCTACAGGTTAGTGTTAAAACATCCTAAAACGATTCAAGTCTGAAAATGCACTAAGTGAGCATTCATCAACATTAATAGAATTTCACGAATACTTTATCATCAAATCAACACTGAACGGTTCGATCCTTCTCGGTCTTGATCACTTCGATGATCGGGTTGCAGAGCTCATTTGAATCGAAAAATGCAGTGCAATTTTCGAAATTATTTATCAATAACCACGAACTCGAATGCATGAACGAAATATTAGCATTGAACAGTTCCGCCCTTCTCCGCTTTGATCACTTCAATAATCGGGTTGTAGTGACCATTCACATAGAACTTGAAGTCAACGCATTCAAAAATGCTTATCGTTAATAGCATAACTGTATTTGCGAACACGACATTAACATTGAACACTTCCGCCCTTCTCCGCCTTGATCACTTCGATAATCGGGTTGTACAGATAGGTCGTAGCTTGCAGTCCCCACATGAAGTCGACGTGCGTGAAGCCAGGCACTTGTTGGAACAACTGCAATGCGATTTTGTCAATTATGCTTAAATTACCGAAAAGGTTTTCGAAAACAAGTGTAAAGGTGAAATTGGAGATTGAACCTTGAGATAATCCGGGTTGAGAGCCGGTAGGAGGTACTCTCTGATGTCTTGTTCGTCCGCGAGCCAGTCAGTGTCGGACCTAAACATTCGAAAGTTCTCGCAGCTTTGAATCAACAAAAGATGTGTTCTTACCAGTACAAATACATGTCCGTCTTGATGGTGGAGAAATCGTAGGTGGGCGGTTTGTTCTGCAACTTCAGCGTTCAATTTGCTTGAAATTCTGCTAACCTGTCCATAGTGCTGGTAGTTCTTCTTGTCACTGCCCCAGTCGAACTTGTTCACTGTTCCTCGCTCGACCTTCAATAGCCAGTTTGCTCAAAATGTCGAAGTGTAAGACTGATTGGGTCAAGAGCACGATCAAATTACCATCTGCGCCCAATGCACGACGTTCTGTGTTGAGGTGCCGGCAGGGTTGTGGGAGATGTAGACTTCGATTCGGCTCTAGAATTGAGCCGTTCTGTGTGAAAAAGGCGGACAGTAATGCTGGAAACAGACCTTGTTGAACTGATCCGGGCTTTCGTCACCGACAATTTTCTCGAGAATGTTCTCGCATCGGGTCTCTGAAATGATATTATACGAAATCTTGAGGTGACGCTTTCTGGTGTGCCTCATACGACAAAACTTGAGCACGTACCGCCAGTGTCCGTCGTGCCACAAACCCACTGCGCGATCAGGTCCATCAATTCGCTGTTGGGCAGGAAGTCGCGCGAACCGAACAGCTCGGTGTAGAGCTGCAATAAGTCCTCTAGTTTCAATCTGATTATCGTTGTTGGACGGCAACTAAGCATTGAGGCTGCTCTCTCGACATTGTAATTAGTTATGTTTCACTTTGACCATTTCTTACTTCCTTTTCGTTGTGATCAGTTATCGATAGTCGGGCAGACAAAAAAAACGATAATCACCTCAAGATCGTCACCCAGCTGATCGCAGAAGGTCTTGAGCGCTCCCTGGATGTGGGCGACCGAGCCGACGGGCGCCAGGGCGAAGAACTTCTTGACCTAAGGGCAGCATTAGAGTTCGAAAAACGGGAATTCTCTGTTCATTTCATACACTCTCTCACCGAGTGGCGAGAGAGCGTGCAGAATGAGGAGAGTCAGCTCTACTTAGGACCGCAGTTGAAGCTCCTGCTCACCTTTGCAGCGTGCTCCGGATCCTCCGAGAGCATGGCGAACATGGTTAGGGTTCCCTGGAGCAAATCAACTTAGGTTCCTAATCTTCAGTGCAATGTCTGACCTGTGAATGCCCGACATAGTACAGACTCTCCTGTCCGGTCACTTGCAGGATGTAATCGATCATGCCGGGAATGTCGTACTGGCCCATCTCGTCCCAACTTAATTGATTAATTAATTATTTAATTAATTAACTAATTATTCGATTCACTAATTGGAGGAGAGGTTCACCTGAACTCCCAGAACTTCTCGTCCTTCGACGTGAGATTGACGTGGTTCTGAAATTTTCATTATTTACGTAATATTGATGAGATCGAACCATGGAATAAGTGTCGCCTCTGGCATTTCCCAGCCACACGTCAAACCCGGCATCAGCGAAGACAAATGCTGTAAATTAGCAATGGCGTTTTTTTCGATTCTCAATTACGCTTCATTTTGTGCTCAAAGTCAACCATTGAACGATTCTGCTGATTATAACGCGATTGACATGAAAAAAACGACTCACCAGCCGATTGCTCAGGTAGATTGGCGATCCAGCACGTCGAGTCGCTCTCCAGACCGTGTTGGAGCAGCACGACCGGGCGGCAGGGCGGGTTGGGGCCTGCATTGTTAGAGATGCTTGGTATGATAGTTTGGTTAATTAAGCAAGTTATGAACCATTGCGCAGACAAAAATGAGCTGTAGCGTTGCCGATTAACTCATTGTTTCAACACAACACAGCATGAACCCGGGTCAGTGAAAGCGGGACTAACCCTTGATGCCCCTCGGGATCCTCTGCAGTCCGAGCAAGTATCCATCCTTGGTGGTCGCGTTGTGGTCCTCGACCGGGTAGCCCCAGTACCGGATCATCTCGGACTAAACGATATTCACGAGGATCACAGTAGCGTTGCAACGAGTAATATTGAATTGCCAGCTTGATGAAAAATCGGATGATGTCCGTTATCACTGTTGGCCTGGTCTTGAACCACAGGGCCTTGTTTGAGTTGAATGAAAAGTCGACAAACCGCAGACATGTACAGCTCCGGATCATCCACTTTCTCATCGCACGTGGCGAGTGCGATTATGGATATGAGAATAATTGCCCGAAGCATTCTGGAAAAATGTGATTTCGCGCAATGTGGACAAATTTGTATTACAACACAGTAACAGTTTTAGAAAAATTCAATAGTGAACAACTGAATGGTAAGCTTGATGCTCGGATGATGTCCAACCCTTATCTCTACCAAGTTACATCGAAGTCAACGAGCCACGTTTTTATGCTCATTCCCCGATAACCACAGGGTTCATCAAAGGCCCGCGACACGTGTGTTATCGCTAGATTCCAGGGCCATGTGGAGATAACTGAAACCGATGCTTGATTGTAGCCACAAGTTGATTAGAATAGACTAAACACCACAAATAACTACAGCTGCACAACACATTGACTACAGGATGTTACAATGAACCGTTTCGCAAATCCAGAAAATTGTGGATGGAATGTGTGCAGGAAAAGGAATGAAGAATCTTTATTTTCAGATCTTCAACGCCAAAAACGATCCTCGTCCAGTGCAGGAGACGTTACTTCAGTCCAGTTGCAGTCTGAGCGACTCGACTCTGCAGGTATGCTCAACTTATATGTGGCCTTGAAATTGCTTGGGCTTATAACGTTATCTTACATTCTTAAATTCTTTTTCGTTGAGCAGAAACAAGTTTACTGCTAAGGCGCATGCTCTTTTCCACTTCAATTGCTAGCCTCAGCATAATTGGCATGCGCTGAGAAAAACAGCGCGTGGTCTAGAGATAAAGAGCAATGAGATAATCATCCCATAACGCGCGCGCTCTTATCTCGCCGCGAGAGTGAGGAAAACGTGCGGGGGTATAGCTCAGTGGCAGAGCATTCGACTGCAGATCGAGAGGTCCCCGGTTCAACTCCGGGTGCCCCCTACGTTCTTTTGCTGGTTTTGCATGATATGTTCTGATAGAATGTTCACGATTGGAGTAATTTTGGCGTCATTTTGATAATATTTTAGATAATTTACTTAATTATTTTAATTTAAATAATGAATTTAAGGCATACGACATCTACGGCAAGCTGCACACCGTCAAGCTGCAGCACATCCAGTACAAGGAGCGAGTGGGCATCAGACAGGGTGAGTGTTAATATCTCAAACTCTTCCAAAACTTTATACTCGGATAGTGAATCGACGGAGAGAACATTGACTGCCATGTTTGGACACGAAAATGTTGAGTTTCACAACTTACGAATCAGAAACATAGAGTTGAGCTGTCCAGTGGTTCTCCGTTATTTGTGCAAACAAAATACAACAAATACTTTATCAATGTCTTCATTAATTAATCTCACTCTTGGCCAGATCTCTCCTAACTGCATGATAACTTTCTTATTTATGTATTCTCAGGCCAAATCGCCCGTCTGATGGAGGGCCATGTAACGAAGTACGGCATGCCTCTAGAACATGCAGCTCAGTGCACTGTGCTGGCCAAGTTCGGATCCGTGGATGCGGCTGTGATGCAAAGGTTCGAACTTTCTTCATGAAGTAGGCCATTTGGTCGGGAAAATGCGCGAGTAGTTAGAAGCGTTAGTGACCAAGTATGGCATGCCTCTGGAACATGCGGCGCAATGCACAGTTCTGGTCAAGTTCGGGTCCGTGGATGCGGCTGTGATGCAGAGGTAGAGTTTCAATGATCTTTTCAATAAGTGGAAGACTCTGATGAAGAGCTTCGAATCAGCCCACGTTTTGAGGAGGCAGCTGTTTCAGTAAGTAGTGGATGCTCAAGATAATATTCATATTCCAGTTTCATCTCCGTCGTCGAGGATATCCTGTTCCGAGCGCCGGCCAAGCGGGACAAGGCGCCCGTGCACAAGCAGGACGAAGTGCAGGTTCGTATTTCTTGTATTCGTCTCTCATCTCGTCTCTGAATTGAATCAAATCGAAGCAGAATGATGCGCAAATTGATTTAAATTACGCATTATGCGCTCAAAGATGCAATTTTCTCAAGAAAGGTTGAGAAATGTGACAGTACATAAGTAAAGGAAAGAAATACAGGTGCACTGCTACGACGAGTACGCCTGCTACGTGGACAAGGACGGCATCGTGAGCGATCAGAAGGTGGGCGGAGTCTAACGATCAAAGATCAGCGATTAAAGATCAAGGATTTTTTGACCGACTGTCGTTATTCAGAAAACATCCTTCCAGAATTGCGAAGCATAGAGAAGATTATTTTTTTCGAAATATCTAGAGTGAGAGGAAGATCAAAGATCAAGAATCAAAGTTCAAACATCAAAGTCCACCATCTCAGGCGCGCGTCCGCATGTTCTGCCTCGCATTCGTCACGGGCAAGCCGTTCCTCGAGATCGGGTTGAACGATCGGAGGAGGCAGGGCAAGGTTTGTGGATTTTGTTTCGCGATGATCGCCGACAGGATTGCACGAACAATTCTCGTGAGCAGTTGTAGCCAGTGTGAAACATATCCGAAAATGAGGCAACAAAGTAGTAAGAATGGAATGAGGGGAGATCGAAATGAAAGGAGGAGGCAGGGCAAGGTTCGTGGATTTGTTCCAATTTTAAACTGCGACATCTAAAGTATTCGCTAAGATGAGTACAGGAAGTACAGGTGGGATAGTATAAAAATGAAAAGTAAAAAATCCGGAAGATTGGTCTGAATGATCGGAGGAAGCAGGCAAGGTTTGTCTTGTTCCACAGAAAACGAAGACGGTATTGATCGAATTACTCTATTGGACAGTTCTAGTGTGTTTGAAGCATATCCATCACGAGGGCTATAGAATAAATAGGAACGATAATCAAACTGAAGGAAGGGTAAGATTTGAAATTTGTTCTATTTTCGAAAGAAATGCGGCGCGCACTATCACATTTACTGACGCGAGGCAGTTGTAGCTAAGGTGAAGCATAATCGAGAATGAATAAAGACATGAAACAATATTCACAGGAAATCGTGCGCCGCAAGGACATCCTGCCCATGTACACGGAGCGATGGATCCGATTTGAGAATCTGGAGTTTCACTCGATTGTGGATATGGTGAGACCTTTTCGATTGAAATAAGAGCAGCCTATGCATCCATCACAATCATTGGGGGGGGGGGAATAATGTGAACAAAAATGGCGCTTATTGTGGATTCGATTTGAGAACCTAGAGTTCCACTCGGTCGTGGATATGGTGAGACTTTCTCCGCAATATACAGTGTTTTAATATATTTATCACGCTCAAAAGGGAGTGAAATGTTGAAAAGCAATAGCGTAGACTGTGGATTTCGGTTCGAGAACCTGGAGTTCCACTCGATTGTGGACTTCTTGAGTTAAAAATAGTTTAAATAGGCCGAAAAGCGTCAAATATTTGTGGGGTTCCTTGTCTTGGATAGTGGTGATGTAATCGCCTCTCTAGTAATGACTAATGATTCATTATTATCGATAATGAAGTCGTTGAACGAGATGAAGATGTTGGTTCTTTGCAGAAAACCTTCGAGGAAGAGCAGGTGATCAAGATCCCGCCGCCGGACGGATGCTTCTTCGAGGTTTGTGATCGGTTTCTGAATCTTTCAGCAATGGTTAGAAATGCGAATCGAATGAGCTTCAAAATGTACTCTTAGCACGAGGAAAATACATGTCAGTGATGACTAGAGACCATTGGGAGAATGAAACAAATAACTTGCGGTTATTACATCACGTGATAGGACCGTGATTTAACAATATTTATATTTCAGTTGATGCGCTTCCGCGTGCGTCCCCCACAGAACAGGGAGAAGAACCTGACGGTGAAGGCGATGATGAAGATCGCCGGATCGAAGGTGAGCTGTTTCCCCCCTTTCGTCTCTAAGCCTAAACCACTTTTAAAGTACGATTGCAGCCACGAAATTTAAGGTTTTCAGACTGTGATACAAGTGTATTATCTGATCCGGTGGAAGTGTTTATCCAAAAGTGAATTCAGGTCGAGATCCGAATCGAGGCCATGGCGGCGGCCAATGCAAGCAGGAGCAGGGGTACGGCGGAGAGTAGAAGGACGATACCGTGCGAGGTAAGTAGAAATTCAACAGAGGAGGGGATGAAGGCTACAATAAGTGGTAATTATTGGCGGAATTGATATGGAGCAAGTTGGTATTGGGCTAAAATGCGAGCAGGAGCAGAGGCACGGAGTAGAAGGACGATTCCGTGCGAGGTGGGAATGACTATTTCGATTCACAAAGTTCTTTCTAATGTGGCAAAACCATGTGGAATGCAGTGTCCTAGTGTGAGAACTGAGATGACGATCGAGTTTGGTTGAGTTTCACAGTTTTTTTCATAGCTATTCAATGCTTAATATTAGCGGCTCTCAATTCTAGGTGCATTTGCTTTCGAACAACTGCCATCATAGCACAATTTCAGAGTTCCTGGCAAATGACAAGGGGTGATGAGGATGATCTATCAATAGTATACTTCAGGACATCTGCATCCGCTTCCCGATCCCCGAGGCGTGGATCTACATCTTCCGCGAGGAGAGACACTGGGGCGTCGGCTCAGTGCACGCCAAGAAGATGAAGCCGGGCAAAGTGAAGGTACGGATCCGGGAATTCGCTGGTTCAGGGAATATCCGGTTCTGTGATTTCCCGGCTCTATGATTCTAAACACCGGTTTTACAGAATCTCAAAGAACGACTGCTCGGCGCAGTGCAGACCGTGGAGAACAACCTGATTCAAGTCGGAACTGGTGAGTATTTGATTAGTTTCCAAAACTCAAAGAAACATTATTATGTGAACGATTCCCAACATGAACTACGTAGAGAGAGAGGGAGAGGACGAGGATAAAGGATAACTAACAACCCGAAATCTCTAATTCTCAGGCGAGGCCAAATACGAGCACGTCTACCGCTCTCTGGTCTGGAGGATCCCCCGTCTGCCCAAGGAGCAGCAGGAGGCGTACAAGAGTTACATGCTGAAGTGAGTCTCACTGCTTGAGCTACACGCTGCTTGAGCTCGCTGTCAGTCATAGTGTGCTATGTTCAAGAAATTGCTCTCAAATTTACTTTCAAACCAGAGCTGAACAGTCTCGCGCTTGGATGTGTTTCAGGACGTTCATAACCGTTCATTTTTCTTGTTTAGCCAATTTCATTTCATCAAATTGTACAATATGAAAATACAAACACATGCTATTCCAGATGCCGCTTCGAACTCTCATCATTCGACCTGATGCCGGACGAGTTCCTGCCCAATGCGGAGGTGAGCACCATGTACAATAGAATCAAAGGCGATTTCGACTAGGTATACTGAAATCCTGAAAGCTCGGAGCTATTCGTTGAAGTGAGAAGGATCACTGCATAAGAGCCACGCTAACATTGCTATGATGGGTATTTAGCGTTTACATCGAAGAATTGTGAATCATAACTATAGTGGTAATCCTGAAACTACTTCAGGTCGACTTCACGATGCCCCTAGCGACCATCTCGAACACGGTCGTTCGATCCATCTCCGTCGAGCAGCACGAGGACCCCGATAGGGTGGAGAAGTTCGTGCGATACGTGGCCAAGTCGCACTATAGGGTGAGCTGTTAGCCACATCGAGTATGAAAAGTCTTGGTAGCTGAAATTGTGGCTAAAATTGCTTTAATGAGTAGGACACGGTGGAGAAATCAGTGCGATATGTGGCACAATTTCATAAGAAGATGTACACGATGATGATATCAGGGAACTGCCGAAAAGTTGAAACGGTTTACAAAAGGTTGCGCAAAATGATGTACAATTTCGAAATACAATTTGAAATCTCACATCGCATTATAGTGTGGCGATGATCAGGATAAAAAATGATAATTGAATTTTTAGGCACCGGAAAACACCGAACGCATTGAAATGGATTGACCAATTCAAATTTTACGTAACAAATGAAACACATTTTTAACACAACCTGAAACCGGAAATGAAGTTTGAATTTTCATTCATCCCCATTCCAGCTCGAGATCGACTACGTCCAATGCATGGATCTGGACGCTGAGACATCGCTGGCGACGAAGCCGAATATGGAGGTGAACATCCTCTTCCCTTTCTCCTCCTCACTCCTCCTTGATCCACCTGAGCTGAAACTTCCTCACTAGCACAAACGTTTGCATTGAGATTGATGCTTTGTCAGAAATCAGATTAAATTAGAATTGATTTCAGGACTTCACGATGCCGGACATGCACCAGCCGGCGATGAACCCGGGCGAGATCGGCGCGATGCATGAGAGGTGAATCATTCTTCCTTGCTTTTCTTGTTCCCAATGGATGATTCCGATCTTACGGGCATTTCTCGGCATTTCGACTAACTGTGTTCAGTGATTGATTTCAGCCGAAGTATGCTCTTTTACGAGAGAGAAAGTCTGTTTTCTCAACAAAATAGTCGGGTTTCTGACTAGTTTTGTTCAGCTATCAGTTCGATTCAACGGAGTAGCATGAATATTATTGCAGTTACCGCATCGACCTCCCCGAGGAGGCTCGCTACGCGAGTCGAGCAAAGGATTCGTCGAGTGACGAAGAGGAGGAGAAGGACACGAGGAAGATGCCCATGGTCAAGATTGATATGTCGAATTATGGATATTGAGAAACGGCGGGAACCTTTCACTCGTCACCGTAACCCCACGCCCCCTTCATCGATCTCATCAGTTTTCCATTATGCCGAATCAGAAAGTTCCCGATCCAAAGCAATAACATCCAATCGATAATCGCCCTCTATACACCATGACAGTTTGACAGCGATAATTCGTTGGTATCGTGCCATTTACTACTTACCCCTTAGTATTCCCTTGATATCAAGCCCGAACCCGCTATATCGTAACTGAGCAAGAGCAATAGTATACCCGATAGCTTTTTCTACAAATTTCGAAAAACGTAGTCAGTAGTGCCTGCTATAGCCCGATTTTGAACAAAGTGTGCCAAGATAGTCCCGTTGCCTCCGAGATTTTTTATTGTAAGCTAAATACTTAGTGATGTTGCATGTGCCATCGGCTAATTTATTTAATTGTTTTAATATATTTATCTATGTCACTTCAATCCAGTGCTGATCTCATGTAACTTTCTTTCATTTATCTCATCAGTTTCACATTCCGCCTAATCAAAACGTTCCTGATCCAAAGCAATAACACCAATTGATAATCGCTCCAAATTCGTTTTTTATCATTTTGTAGATGCTTCGTCGATAAATTATCTAAATTATAAGATGGTAATTTTTGCCAGTTACACAGATTCGATTCGAGACAACTCTACATTGGTTTGTGCCCAATCAAGAACTAAATGATCGGCAAAAAGATGAAATCTTAACTATTTATTCTTTCCTCGTAGACACAGCCCTCGGCGTGCGAGAGGGCGTATTTGTTTTAGACGATGAGATACTGTAGGTTATTGAGATCTTCTGGCCTCGGATCTTCGCGATAATTCTTAAGCACAGTATACCAAAAACAAATTACAGAAGTAATCAAACTTTGTGTGAATCCATCCTCTGCCTGCTATTCGTAGAGCGACGATTACAATGATTGCAATGATGAGAAGGAGCAAGAACGAGCAGCCTATGATGACATAGATACTGATGCCTTCTCGCTCGGAAGTGGTTTGAGTAGTGTCTGGAATCGTCGATCATACAAAGATCCGAAAATTCAGAAAAAGGAGCCTATCAAAAATGAATGACTTGCCGATCTTCCTGCAGCTCGCTTGAAACCCGTGCGACATCCTAGTCCCGTTTGCGATAATGTACCCCGCCAGGCATTCCAGTTCATGGATATTCTCCATTTCGACCCAAGGTTTGTCTTCTGATTCGCGGGACCTAGATAAGACTGATAAAGAATTCCGAATATTTGTATTTACCAGAGCTTAGAAGAGTCATTGCAGTTAAATTTGTTGCCTGTGGCTGCGTACTGAAATTTCACCCCATTCATTTGAAATTCGAAATCTACAAAACCAAATTGCCTTACTTCATCGCATTTATCTTTCGGCTCGCATTCAGGAAAGATTATCGATCCGTCGCAGTCACCTACAATATTTGATTTTTCGATCAATCGATCAGTCAATAATACCGTCATAACAGTAAACATTGCTTCCCGACGGCACAATAAGGTTGATTCCGTTGTCGTTTCTATCGATGGTCCAACTTCCATCGTGCTTGTTGCAATGTAAGTTCACTATCTCTATCTGCAACTTTTTGAATAAAAAATAATAATATCGAGTTTTTCACCGGCAAGCTTGCTTTGGACACATAGTACATCCCATTCTTGCACGACGCAGGATGATCGTTGTCTGGTTTCCACTGAAACTCAATTTCAGTTTGAAATATCATAAAATTAGCGAACCAGTTCACAACGTGCATCATCCTTCCGACATTCACTGATCAGTGGAGAATGGATCGTGCATAGTTCTGGAACGAATAATAGAAAGTTCGATCTATGTGTTCACTCACTTTCACAAGTCACACCGTGCTTCTTAGCTTCAATTGAATAACTCTCATTCACTTTCCAAACTGAAGTCTCGGGACCGCTGCTAAGACACTCCAATTGCGCTTTTATGTTTTGAATCCTTTCTCCAGTATAGCCGTGTTCTATAGCCGTGTGCGTATCAGCTGGACACTGGAAATGACCATTTTCCATTTTGAGTTAAATTTGAAAAACGAACACTGAATTCGGCGCATTCATTCCACTTGTTTGACTGTTTGAACGATGAAATCGAATTGATTTTGCAACTAGGGCAAGGATTCTCGCAAGCGGAACATTCTAGAATAAGAGAAGATTCGGTGTTTTCTCTATGCATGAACATACTCAATCTGACGCATCTAATTTTGAGCAATCGATTCGCAGTCTCCGAACTTCCATCAACGACAAACTTGTCCGAGTCACATCGAATTGATTGAATTTGGCTCCAAGGAGTGGATTCCGTTTTCGCTCTGTGAAGTTTCAATTAAATGAAGAATTCGAAGGTCTGTTCAGACTGTAATTCCCATTGAGGATCGCACTGCATCGAGGTGCAGTTTCGAGGCTGAAATAACTTAATTTATTTCGAAAAAATAAATATGTGCTTACCATCATGCAATCCTCATTCGATTCACAATCATCGGCGTCGAAAAACTTCGAAATTTTCTTGCGAACGCATCGAAATCCGATTACGGAGACCAACTTCAGTCGTTTCTTCGAAATAACTTTGAATCGTCCTTTCTTGCAAGCTACTGATGCGACATCGACCCATTGTCTGAAGCATACAAATCTCGAGGTAAAAAAATTTAATTTACCGATCGGCTAGTTCAGCCTGCAGTCCAAAATCAGAGTCGCAATACAGATCTTTCGCGTCCGTTTGGTTTGGCTAAAGTATTTTCAATTATCACCTCATTAAACATTTCAATCACCTTCACGCATTCATTGTCGTCTTCGCAGTGAGTTTTATCGAGCAAATGATCCAGTTTGCATCCAAGAAGTTCCATTTTGTGCACGCATTTGCTTTTCAGACAGTACTGAAATATCATAGATGTTTGCACCAAACTGAAAACAGCTTAATTTGACCTTTCCCTCTCCACAACTCGTTCCATCAAGAGTCATCCCGAAATGATGGTCAGGCTTAAATCGCTCTTGATAGTTAGCCAGCATTGAAGTGCAGCTCTGCTGAAATCAAGCACAGTTTTTCGTTTCCTAGCTCTTAATTGTGAATCAATGGTATCGACTTGCCCCCATTGTCTCCGATGTCCAGACTTCAGGTTTCCACCAGCCTCGGGTGGTGTTATATTTTCCCTCCGGAAGAGCGCAGTATAGCCTTCCGCAAAGCTTGTCTCTGAAGAAAGCAAGTTAGACCTTGGCCGTAACCACGCATGAAGCATACTTATTTTTGCATTTCCGACCCAAACTCTCGCTTTCCTTTCCACAACCAAATCTTTTCAAATTAGATTCATAGCACTTCTCATCGCCAGCTGATATGGCTTGCTCGCCCCAAATTTCCTCAAGTTTATTTAAAAAAATATTTAATAAACAGTTTAGACTTACCTCGCATTGCACCGTTCGATTCGGGCAACGGCCGCCAAAACATATCGCCTGAGTAATAAGTTGTTAATGAACTTAAAAAAATCGAGAAATTCTTGCATTTTCATCGTCCGGACACGGTTCTCCGTCGTTTCTGTGCTTATTGTCCGGGCATTCGTTGCTCAACCCATCGCAATACTCGGGTAGATCACAAGACGTTGCTGTGTCCCTGCGTTACATCTATTTTTTGTCGGTGTGTGAAGTACAAAGAAACAGCTCTGACTGAGGAGTGAGACGGGGAATGAGAGAATACTCGAAATTGGATGGGCCAAAAAGTACAGAAATACCGGCAAACGTTGTCCGACCCAAGTATCGAGCACGAACTCAAATCACAGCATAAGCCTGACGAAAAAAATTATTGTACCATTTTAGAGTGATAAACTGACCAGTCGCGCATGTTGCATTCTTGGAAAACTTGCAAGTGGTCAAATCGCAGCAATTGTGTGTAACGCAACCCTGAAACGGAGAAAGTAAGTGATTTTACATAAATGGAATTGTCCAAACCAGTTGTCCATAGTCACAATCCTCCCCATTCTCGACGATACCGTTCCCGCATATCGACGGTCCTGGAATACGCATCTTATTGTTTATCACTACGCTGCTGTTCCATTCGTTGACAAATGACTACGGAATTACCTTTTCATTTACCGTTTACGCTGCTGGCACTAGGAATCAGAAATGAGGTTATATAGTCAATATGAAACATTGTGAACCGTTTACGGTAACTTACAGTAAGTTTAGGTAAAACAGTGATTGCGATTCCGTGAGTCTATCGATTGGGTCGAATCTTGTAGGAGTGACATAACTCGAGTGCCCCGTCAAACTGACATTCTTGGATTTTTGATAATTTGCACGCGTCGCGGTCGCGCGTTGCGTGCTTGCGAGGTCGAGTGGACAGTTCCAGTGAAATTACACGATATTGCATAAATTCGCTGAAGCTCCGCCCACTTGCACGCAATTGCCCGCTTCACGCACGCAATGCGCGCTTCACGCACGCAATGCGCGACCGCGACGCGTGCAAATTATCAAAAATTCAAGAATGTCAGTTTGACGGCGCACTCAAATTATGTCTCCCCTACAAGTTTCAGCCTAATCGATAGACGCACTGAACCGCAATCGTTGTTTTACCTAAACTTACGGCTACTTTCGGTAAGTTACCGTAAACGGTTCACATTGTTTCATATTGACTGTACTACCTGCGCTTTTCGGTTCGTCCCACATGCAGTAATCTGCGCCAGTCCTGTACATCCAATCGAGATATGCGAGCGAACAGTTCGACCAGTACTGTTTGCTTTAACCAAATGCTGAGATTAGTTTTCTGTTCTGGCACTTCTTGGATATCTGACATACGCAAAACTCATAGCGTAATCTATCTCTGCCATTCTAAATTCCCAACCCCAGTTCTGAATCAGAGCGGCTAGCCTGGGCCAGATATCCAAGACGTTCAACTGTGCTTACTAATCTCCCCCGACGCTATGCATGACGCAGCCTTTCTCCGCGGGGCATTCGCAATCGAGAAAATCATGTTGGCTGAATTGTACCAATTATTGTATCGTTTACGCTCTAGAGAAATGGTAAGAAACCTAAAAATGTGTAGTTAGTTACTGACTGGTCATGGTTCATTCCCAGAACGTGCCCCAATTCATGGGCAAGAGTTGCGACAACCCGAACTGATTGTCTCCTCTTCTCGCGTTTTGACAAATCCTGAAATTATCAAACACAAATTTTCATTTTATCATCAACGTTTACCCGAATGAATGAAATCGAATTGAATGCGTATTCTGGAGAGCAAATCGAGAACTTTCTTGCTACTCCAGTTTCATTTGAACCGTTTATTTTCATGTGATTTGCGCTGAACGGTACTATTTAGTGCTAATAATAGTAAAATCAATTAAAATACATCATAAGGCTAGCAGTATCGTAATGTTCTCCATTGTATTTTTTCTTTAGATATTTTCCGAAATATGCGAGAAATTTGTTCCGGTTGGTACCAAAAATGCTTTCTGGAATTTGAGGCGCTTTGAAAATGACCAGCTTCACCAGTCGAAGTTCAATGTTTAGTGAATCGTACAACTGAAATTTCAGATTTTTAATGCGAATTTGCCGAATTTGTCACCGAATTTGTCATGTGAATCACAGTTTTCATGTGATTTGCCGTTGTTAGAGCATTTTTGTTGTAGCTTTCATACTAAAAAAACATAAGCTATTCGGCGTGTTCTAAAAAACACTTACCAATGAGTAGTCTCCGAACATAGCGAACTCTATGTATCTCCGTCTCGTGAATAGATGAGCGAAGTTAGCATAATAGGCCGGGAGCGATTGATCGTGAGGAATCTTAGACGGTTTTCTGCTCACTCCTCGCTTGTTCGAGTGCTTCCACAGAGCATCTGCAATGGTTTCAATCCGATTGGACCTCTCGAAACCGCATTCACCAACTTTAAGTTGATGTACCATCTCACCATGCCTTTTCGACCACCACCAGTGCAACAGATGAGAAGAAGATAGGAAGAGGAGGAAGAAGAGAAGGACTTACCACAACCATCTCTCTCATCCTCCGACACCAGGAGGAATGTGCCATTATCGTGGTCCAGTGTGAACACGGCGAGGGGCGCGTGCAGTGCCTGTAAGGGACGAGTCACTTCTATCGATCTCTCTTTTCGCAGTATTGTCTCCGTTTTTTACTGGCGAGATCCCATTTCGAAAAAAAGGAGGTTGATTAATCGGCTCTACTTTCCTTTAGGGCAATAGCAGGTCACATCAACCTTGTTTGGAACAAATATATCAGAGTATGCTCGGATTATCAGAAGTAGTACCATCTCGATGTCATCCAGATCGCAAACTGAGAGCCACCCCCGTATCCCATGTTGATTCGCGCCTTGAAAGTGACAGAATGAGCTCTGAAACATAATGTCATCAACCATTTTGGGATTTGTTTGGATATATATAAGACACTTTTTGAGAAAGTGAAAAGTTTTGTTCATAACCTTGGCAAAGTGGAAAAAATGGATCAGCCCCAAAACTGGTGCACAGGTAGTACTCACCGAGTGTAGCACACCTGCAGCTTCCGGAATCACCTGGGTCACTTTTCGACGAGCGGCAATGTATGTTTCATTGAAACCTAACCCAGCCGACTTTGCGATTTCGCAATCATTTCGAACAAGCGATGGTGTAAAAAATGCGCAATATTCAGGTGAACATGCACACTAAGTTTCATCCAGGTTGCTTTCAAACTCGATGAGAAAAATGAAATTGTTTCATATTTTGTTTTGCAGCTCTTCGGGGAGTTAGGGTAGAACCCTTTTTTATTTCATAAATCGGAAGATAAACTATCAAGCTAGCTTCCATTCAAGAATAAAGATAATTAAAAATACATTCTTGTAGAAATTCGACAAAGAACGCGAACAATTTGAAATAAAGTCAGTTCGTGATAGGCTAAACTACCGTATCCAAATTTCATCAATGGCTCCAGCTTGGTAACGCAAAGTAATTTTAGCTTTTCTTTATGACTGTGACTGTCTGCAAGAGTCAACGATAGAAACGCGCCTACTGAAAGTATTCTTGCTTGCACTGTGTACTTTTGAAAGGTCAGTTCTCGATAGTTAGGAAATTTCTGGAAGGCGCCCGCCTTGAGGGAAACCTATCACGAACTGACTTTATTTCAAATTGTTCGCGTTCTTTGTCGAATTTCTCCAAGAATGTATTTTTAATTATCTTTATTCTTGAATGGAAGCTAGCTTGATAGTTTATCTTCCGATTTATGAAATAAAA
>LS499585.1:119499-139943 GCA_900490845.1 Pristionchus japonicus
GGATCACGTTTAAGTGATTTAGCAGATTGCGTCATCTTGTTGAAACTACTCCGCGCCTGGCCGAGGAGAGGTCTGGGAGCTTAGCTAATGTACCCACCGTGCACACTCATCAAGCACTACCTGTGACACAAGTTTGGGCTTAGCTTGCATTTTTCACTTTGCCAAAACTTTTTCGATCCTCTCAGATAGTGTCTTTTAAGTTTCTGAAACGCATCTCAAATCTCAACCTGAACCAGAGCGCACCGAACAAGGGAAGCGCGATGTGTTTCAGAAACATCTCTTCAAAACATAATGCCTTCATTCACCCTTGTCTGGAAAAATGAATGGGGTTCAGAACGCTGTGAGCCGTAGAGCAGTTCGAACATTGAAAGGCAGTTTCTTTCAGGTTGGGCCGACAAAGCGGAGATCTACGGTCCCATAATCTGCAGTTCGTCGGCTTGTACTTGTTCTCCGGGCTACGCCCTCAACGTATCTACAGAAACGGACTATTATACCGCTGACGTTCTCGGCAAATTTAAGGCAACCTGGTGAGTTTCCGTATTGTGAAACACAGTTGAGAATATATTTATAGGTTCGTGAAAGGCGAGGACCCAACATACCAGATTGGATTTCTGCAGAATCCGAGAGTGGAATGCAAACCTACGCTGAGAGAGAAACACGCTGTAAGTTACCTTTGAAATCAACTAGCAATTATCAAGTATCATGGTCCTTATCAACTCTCACTTATTGCCTAAAAACAACATTAAATAGTTTACCTTCTTTGCACAGAAATGCAATTCGTATCTCCATTCATTTCAGCCGTCGTGCCCGTCTCCGATCGTAGTGAACGGACAGTATACCCGCGATGGAGTTGTGTGTGCTAAGGGAAAGGCGACCAACGGTCAGTCAAACCCTTTCACAAAGTTTGAATAAACAACATATTGTAGTAGGGAATATACCTTTCCAGTATTGAATGCCGCCGGTACGGGATGCCAATCTACGAAACCAGACGAAGCATACTTGTGTGGCTCCAATGGATATACCTGCGCAGGAGAATCGTTTCCTTTGGTCGCAGTCGCGTGTGAGGTAAGCACTTGTATTCCCTAGTTCTACTTAATTAATGATTTGATTTTGTTTAATTTCAGAGAGTATCGCTCTGAGCTTATCCCTACAGGATGGCATTAAGTTGCAAACTATCAAGAGTCAGAAATAATTTTGCTTCCATCGTTTCTCCTCTAATTCAATTTTTCAAGTGAATTCTTCTAGTGATATCACTAGTCCATTCGTTGTCTTACTTTTTCTCTTCTTTAGAAAGTAAGCACATTTCTCGCTTGATTGATGACTATGGCGACCGCAAAAGGTTTACCACCTCGTATCGTGCCTTGTATGTGAGCCTCGTTTTTCTCTTCGTATGATATTTGTACTGTATGTAGTATTTTTGGGATAAAATGGTCAGAAAAACAATTTCCCAGTTCATGAACACGCTGCAATCGAGCAATCGTAATCGAGAGTCGAGTAAGAATTCCAACACCCCAGGGTAGCGAGGTGGTAGAGTGCTGTATGTGTCTGTCCGAAGGTCAGGAGTTCGATGTCCCCCCTAGACACCCTAGGCACCACTACATTTGCAGACTCTGATAGAGGGTGTTCGACTTTTCCGGTGCTAATTGCCCATGAAAACGAACAGCGTTTGATTGAGATCATTCGCATTGTTTGAAGAATAGATCGATTTATCGATTAGAAGATATCATGTTCATATAAAAATGTTTCACATAAATTATTCAGCCATTTATCAAAACACTTCAAAAAGATTCTGACAGTTAATGCAGGCTCACAAATGATCGAGTTTCAACTAATGAATTGTGAAATGATTTAGCACATTGTTTTGAAGTCTATTATGAAGGCTTGCAAGCAACCGAAGCAGTATCCACCAGGGGGCCGTTGTCATCCAACGCATTCTCGATAGCCCATTTCATGTTGATGCATTTCATTGAAGTCGCGATGTTTTCCACCTGAAAAAGATATGTGTCTGCCTAAATGCGATGTCTCTAATCATGTGAATCGAATCTTGAATTTGTAAAAAAAGACTGTTAGGGCAGTCTGTAGAATACACAAACGGATTCATGCGTTCGCTCTCAATATAAAAGATGACTCACCCCATTGACAGTGTAGAAAATAAGGTTGTTCTCAGGGCATGTGACTTTTAACCTAGTAAAGTCGGCACGAGAGCATGTGCTTGCAGTAGGGAAGTCATTGCAGTTCTGAATTGCAGCATCCCGCAATTCTTGGCAGAACATTACCGTGGGCTCTGCAAGAAATATTCGCTTTCAAAGGAGATATGGAAAATTAGAAGATTGAGCGAAAACATTTGCGTTGCCAGAGATTAAATATCATTTACCTTTTCCCACCTAGTGAAAGAGAAAATCAAACTGAAAGCGCGATGTGTAGATTTACTTACTCATTGGAATACAGCAGACTGCTATTCCGAATATCAGAAAAAGATTGAAACCCCATCGAGGCATGATGAACATTCGATGTTAACGATCTAATGTGATTATTCCATTCGCTCTATAAATATCAATATATCCGCGCAAAAAGCCACTGTATAAGCGACTAAACCTAACCGGACGAACGATCAAAGGGGAAGATAGGATAGCTCGCCAATAACCGCTACAATCAATCACTAGGAAAAAACCTATGGAGAAAAGAGCGAAAGTGAAGAGGTCGTTTCAATGAGTTCCAAAACAAAATAAAGAGAACACGCGCGATTTCCGTCTCGAGATACCCTATGTGCGGAATTTCGGGATGATTTTGGGATAATGATCCATATTTGTTTCAAATAGTTCGATAAAGGTAAAGGTAAAGGTTTCCCCGTACTCAAAGCACTTGCGTCCTGCGGGAGCCCACTGCTAGGCTAGTGACTATATTTAAAGACCAATTCAGTCCGGAGTGCCTAATCTCTTCTTCGGACCTACTTTACCGCGTGATTTAGTCACTACCAATTCCCCTTGCGGACGCCTTGGTAAGGCGGAGTTTGGTCAGTTTAGCTCTATTTTCGGTTATTTTTTCAAGAAATTTAATGCGTATATTGTTCGGGAAACAAGTACAGTCAGGAATCCGTCTCGGTTGTTCACGCTGAGACCTACGTCGTGCCTGCGGGAACCGCAGACGCGATGGGCAACTGCCAGACATTTTCGTAATAATTCGCTCAGTACTGTGTAGTAAAATTCCTTGGAATAATAAAAGCTTTCTAACTAAATCTCTAACTAAAATCAGCCTTGGAATAATGTACGCGCTCCAACTCAAATCGTACTGTAAGTCAAAGCCACAAACTTATCTTTTCAAACTCTTAATCGCCTCCAGTTGTTTATTTAATTTATTCGAGCCGCATGCCCTTTTATTTGAACGTTTATCAATGAACCCAGTGACAAACTAACGTTTAGCAACAACCGCGCGCTCTAAAACACCTTCATAAGCTTGTCTTGCTCGCAATTGAAGCTACACAACGCTTTTTTCTGGCGAATTCTTTAGTTTTTTGATGGGGTAAATGTTCTAGATGATATTCGTTGTGTGCTTGAGCCATAATTGCCCCTACACGTGTTCATTACAAATTTATTCTTGCGCACCTTCGACTATCACTGGGCGCCCAGTAATCCTTACTGTGTGCCCGTCCTTTCCCGATTAACGCAATTATAATTATAATGTTAACGTTTAGTTGCTCCCTAAGAGATGAACTCATCATCTGAGGATTGGTTCGGATTCGTCTTTCCGGGAGATCAACACTGGTACTACTCCTCGCCCAAGTCAAAGCTGGCGGTTAGTGTACACTCATACCCAGGTTATACTCAGGCATCAGTCATTCTTACTTTACTTTTTCCATAAAACACTCCACATACAACTCATCATGAGCTGTGCGTTATTGAAGCGATACTAACTTACCAAGATAACACAAATAAGTATGCTACTAGGTTGAGGCTAGAGATATCTTTCAGCATCCTAGCCCAATAAGCAATGAACAAAGTCATGGCAGGACGAGCTGAGTGCAATGACCGTCGGAGAAACGAGGATGATCAGATGGGACGATGGCTTGCACTACGATGCCCAATGCATCGCGATTGATACGCAGGACGTAAGTGTTTAGGCACTTGTGGAGTTCCCCGGAAGAATGGTTATGTTTCACTCATACAATGACTTAGATTGCCAAACGCAGGGTTGGTGGTCGGGGACGGATGGTTGTAGGACATTCTTCCGGTGAACTCCACAAGTACCAGTGATTGAAGCACGCTAAAAACAGATTACTTGCGAATGGGAAAACGTTTGTTTGAACGTTGGTTTCAAAAAGATGGTCTATCCACAACAGGCCCTTGGGATCAGAAAATCGAGACGAATAGCCGATGACGACGTGTATTAAAGGGCTGTCCAAAACTTTACGGTCTCTCATGTTTCCATGATCATGGGAAAGCGAAAGAGATGAATTGTTGCACAGCCCAGCTATGAATTCATTTCAGAACGTCGAAGATCTCATCGACGAGTTGTTTGCCGGAACGAAGATCCTCGCTGACGTACTGGCACAGAAAACTGCTGATTATCATGTTTCGGAAGTAATTGACGAGGAGAAGGGCATTGATTTTGGGGTCGTTTTTGGTTTGCCAACGTATTCCATGCACTAGGTCGGATGAGAACACTCGGATGATAACCTACTGAATGAGCACCTAGTAAGGGTGAGAGAACAACTGTTATGTAATAGACGGAGAACACATGGTGCTCATCCAGTCGGTTATCATCCGAAGGTTCTCATCCGACCTAGTGCCGTATTCCATAATCGTTAAATAACGTCGTTTCCAGGCCCGGGCAACTCCAAATACCGCTGGAAGCAGAACAGGAGCGGTTCATGATAGAGCCGATTCACATTTTGCCTATGGAGGTTAGTGATGCGACTAAGTTGGTTGCCAATGGAGCTATTGCAGAGGATTTTAAAACGATTTCGGACGATGATTTCTGTAATTCCGATGGAGGTTAGTGATGCGCTCAAATCTAATGTCAATGAGGGCATTACAGAGGATACTCTGGCTTCTGATTCGGAAGAGTCTGTGAATGGAGAAGGTTGGTGATGATGGTTTCGGTTTCGCAAATGGTTTCGCTCATCGTTCACTTTGCATGTGGTTGTCGATATCGGCTGATGGGTTTCAGAAATAGTTTATTTTCAAGTTTGTGTGTTTTTCAAAAGCATAATCAATGAATAATTTGCAGATGTTCCACTAGAAACTCCTCTGCCAATGGAAGCTGATGTCAATAATATCAGTGAGTCTTTCTAAGTCTTTTATTTTTCTAAGCATTATGTCTTTCTAAGTCTAAAAAAACTTATTCTTTCCGCTGGCTTCTCTGCAGTATTCAATTAGTATTTCGAAATTGTAAATTCCATAGTTGAACCAACAATTTCAGCGAACCCTGGTCTCAGGCATGCTACGCAGTATTTCATAGGTTCGTTCACTCTGAATCATACATCCAAATTTATTAATCCTTGAATGGTATTCAAGATTTCCGGTAAATCAAGTAAACCCTTTCCATACAACTGGCCTAACAGCTGGCCTTACCAGTGGGTCTCACCTAGCGTTGTCGCACGATTGTTGAACCGCACGACTGAAAATTCGTTTCAGATTCGCAAGCTGCCTACCTCAGTGCGCAGGCCGAGTTGGACGAAGTGCGAAAGATCGACGATTCGGTTATAGTCAAGCTGGCCGAACGGAAAGTGAGATACGCTAAGAAGCTTCTGAGCGTGAGTTGCAAATTGTTTCACAACTTTGAGACCAATCAAGCTCTGTTTGAAGACGTTTTTGGCTCAAAACAGTTGGCAATGTCATTGAAAGAATGTATGAAACACAACCGTTCTTCGGGAGAAATCCAATCAAAAAAATAAAATAACGTCATTGCAGTACGCTCGAGAGTCTAAGCGTGACAGAATGTGGGAGCTGATGTTGAGACGTGAGGCCGATCGACAGAAACGGGCAGAAACGGCTGCTGATGAGCATTGAGAGCGACCTTGAGTGCACAAGTCGGTGTAGGAATCCTCAACAAGCTTCACATTGGAGCCCTCGATGTTTCGCTAGGAATCATTTCCTACTCCAAAATGACACTTTTGTGAGTTCCTAAACGCGAGTTCCCAAATATGAGCAAGCTCCTCTGTTCGTGTAATGAGTTGTTTTAATGTATTTTTGTTCTATAAGTCTGTCTCATTTTTCCACGCGATGTAACTGGTACATTGCTTCAATGCTGTTACTAGATCGATTTCGTTTGATAATTTCGTAAGAGCCTCACAAATGATCGAATGCTGGTTATATTGTGAAGTTCAACTAATGTGGACTCTTGTGATGATAAATTATTAGCCCTCGATCACAATGCAATACCTCAACCTCGATCTCGTGATGAATTAGATGTTCATTTTTATATTTATTGAAATTCATTCAAAAAATTTATGAACATTAACATAATAAACAATAAATCCGTCCTCTTGGTCCTCTGGCAAATAATTGACGCGCTCCAACTCTAATCGTACGGTAAGGCAACGAATCAAACTGGCCTCTTTAAACTCGCGTCATTGTGCCTTATCGTTGTTTACATCGATTTTTGGGCCGTTTTCGCGCTGATTAATATTGCTCGGATGATAATCGTTGAATCGAATGACAGGCATCTGTTTGCCGATTCGCTCGCGATCGAAAACACTTTTAATGCGCGTCTTTTGTGGCTCATTAGCTGTGAAACAATTCGTCGGACATTTTTCAGGTTTTCAATTCGGTAATGTGTGCGAACACATGGTCGCTTTGAAAACGATTGATCTCATTTCATTGCAAGCTTGTTATTACGCATCTTTGACGATTAATTTTCTTACGCGAGGGTTGATATCGATCCCCTCACCTCTCTCTTGCTCCCACTTTTTTCCCTATGGGCGCTGCGTGACAACGGCTCAACTCGCTAAGGGCAAGGAATAGTATGTGGGGAGGAAGAGGGAAGAGGAAATCGGCAAACTTTTCATAAAATGTTCAAATTCTTTTGGATACATTCCATTTTAGTATCTCCCTAGCAGCTTCTCTATCTCTTCCTACCTGTAACTTCGTTTCCGCTCTACTTCAACTCGTAATTTTTACGTCGCTGTCTGTTTCATGTCCGTACCTGTAATCTATCTGTTAGTAATTGCAATTGCTATTCCCAGCATTTCAGATGCCGCCTAGAAGGAAGAGCTTCTCGGCTAAGAAGAAGAGCGTCTCGGCCGAGGATTGCCTCGGTTTCTTCTTTCCTGGTGAACAACTATGGTACTACGCGTTCCCGAAGTCCAAGCTGACGGTCAGTTTATGTTTATATACAAATTTTCTCCGTTTAAGAGCGCAGTGAGAAAGAACGATATGTTTTCTGGTATACAACGTGGAGAGAGAATGAAGCTCGATTGTTATCATCAACTTCATCGAACAGAGAATCAAGGAAAATGCGGGAATCGCCTTATTTCTGTTACTGATATGGAGAGACTATTCTAGGTAAAGTAGGTCCGAAGAATAGATTAGGCCCTACGGACTGAACTGGCCTTTAAATATAGTCAATGGCCTAGCAGTGGGCTCCCGCAGGGCGCAAGTGCCTTGAGTTCGTGGATACCTTAACCTTAACATATATTCTCCATTTCCATACTTCCAGATGAAGCAGCGTAAGATGGCCATTGGAGAGGTCACTCGAATGAGATGGGATGACGGAATTGATTACGATGCCCAGTGCATCGCCATCGATACGAAGAAGGTATTTCGAACTCTTGATGCTAGTTTAAAGCTAATTCGGCATCGGCCAAATGGAGCCCTCTTCCATGCTTAGACTTACTATTTTATTTACTAATGCGTATATAAGGGGAGTGGTATAGAATGAGCAACCGGTGGTATTTGGGATCAGGTGAGCTTTTAAGATAGGTTTCTCCCAGCCCTTAATTCTGAATCTTTGGGTTCCGATTGAATTCCGATTCCTCTAGCAATACAAACATCTCTCATTCCAGATCGTCGACGACCTCATCGATGATTTGATTGCCGGATCGAAGATCCTAGCTGACGTGCTGAGAGAGAAGGACGCAGTCCCCGCTGTTGCTCAGGTATGCTTAGTCTCGAAACGAGCGATTGCGCGAAATTCGTATGGCAGAGCTCTTGAACGCAATAATCGATCGCAGATCGTTGCAATACGTTGAATTCAGGCTCCGTCAACCCCGAAGACTGGAGGGAGAAGATCCACCAAGCAAGCAGGAACGAGTGCCGTGAAGACTCCGAATAAGAGGTAGGATCACTATATTTGAATGTTGCTGAAACAACACGTCGCAAGCAGTAATATTAAGAAAAGCAAGAGAGTCACCGAAGAGATCGACCAAGAAGGCGAAAGGATCGCCAATGAGACAGAAGAGTGTGGAGAAGGGTGAGTGCTTCTGCCGAGCTTCTTACTCTATAAAAATATTCCCGTCTGTTATAAAATGCCAAATTAGTCTTTGAACGTTAGAAGTCAGCAATGGATCAGAGAATCTTCCGAGGAAGCGTAAAATACCAATTTTATACTATTGAACTATCAATTCAGAGGACACTCCGGTACCTGTGGACGGTGACGACGATGTTCAGCTCATTAATGTCCAGCCAATTGTTCAACAACCACTTGCAGCTGCTGCAGGAGGTTGGTGATGGAATTATTTGCGGGTTGAGAGGAAAAATTGCAGTGAACGCTCCTGCTGCTCCAGCTCAACCGGTGGTCGTGGCGCAGCAGCAAGTGAATGGAGGAGGTTGGTCTCATCGAGATTGTTGAGATGGGCGTGAAGTTAGAGAAGAGAGCTAGCCTATCGATGTGTTCTAATTGAAGGAATTTCCATGCTACGAAGATTCCCCAGTATCTTCCTAATTCCGAGAATCACTGAGTATCCTAATGAAAGTATTGTAGCGAATGCCCCAGCCCAAGCTCTGGCACAGGCGGATGATGCAGAGGACGAGGAAGGTTGGTGATTAGGGTTCGATAAACGAGAAGACTCGCAAGAGAACTTCAGTTTCTTACCGAGAAATCATTCTCATTCGAGAGGTGATGATGGTGATGGTGATCCAACTGGTATTTGTATGCTTCCCCGAAATAGTGTCTATCATCCATTCATCCATTACTATTAGAATTGAGTGAAACTCAACCATCCGGGGATCTAGACGACTGCTATTCCAATTGACGCTGAGTGTTAATGAATCGATTTCAGCTCTTCTTGGAGCGTTCGAGGAGGAGCAGGAGGAGGAGCAGTTTGCAAACGGTAAGTACTCCCTGCTACAGGTTCAAACGTCTTACCCGCTTATTCCAAAAGCAATTAAACGAGCGGCGAGAGAAATACTCACTCAGTAGTCTCTAACAATGACGACGAGTAACTCAGTAGTGCATGAAACTTATCCAGGTGTGGCCAGTGAGGGGGAGAGGTGTGAATTCGACTTTGAAGACCTCCCTTCAAAAAAAAAATCGTAGACTTCTGAAGTCGTACACTTATTACACTTATGAATCGTCACAGCAATGATAGGACTTACTCACCCCGTAGGACTTGATGTGCCTTGAATAAAGAAATAATTTAAAATAATTATAAAAAAACCAAAACAATATAAATTGATGATCGTTGCCGTTGCAGACACTCTTCCTGAGATCCCAGATGCGCTGCTGGCAGCTATTCCACAAGCCCCCGCTGCTGCAGGTTTGTGGCTCCAAGTCATGCCTTGTCGTCTCTATCATCCATTAATTTTTAAACGAGCGCCGATATCGACAGCGCTAGAGACTGTTCCTCTCTCCCTGAGCAAAGTGAGAATCTTCCAATTGTATAATCAGCGAATGCTTTGCAGTCGTTCCTCTTCCCATTGTCCAGCCCTGGGAGTACAATAATCCCGATGAGATCAGTGAGTTGAAGTCTTCCCTATTTCTAACTTTCTGTCTTTTTGAGTCTTTCTAGTCTAATGATCAATAAAAATCGAATAAACGATGTTCGCAGAGTAGTAAAACCATAAATTGCAGAGGACTCACGACTCAAACTCGCCGTCAAGAACTTTACCGGTTCGTTTTTCTTCCTGCAATTAATTTGAAACAAAGTGATTGATCTGGCGCTAGATAAAGTGAATACGCTGAAAATCATTTATGAGTGATCATCATATCACGCATTTCATCTACGGATTCACTGATCCCAGGACTCACGCCTGAGCTGACCCCCCAATTTCTCCTCGGTTTTCGATAGGCCTAGGGTAGGCCTACCCTGACCCCGAGTTAGAGGGACGGTAGATCAAAGGCGGCTCCAGGAGATAACGTCGAATATCGTCTTTGAGGCTCGGTTTTTCGCGATTATCTCGCTTCAGAGTGAAAATATCGAAAAAGTGATGAAGACATAAAATATAGCTTTTCTCACGACCTTTCAGAAAAGTTTATGGGTGTTGGGGTTCTAATCATCTTTGGAGGCTCTACAGACGATCTCAGTTCACAGACATGGGAGGAGCAAATGTGTTATGCCATTCGATGAGCCTCGTCGATAGCTTTCGAATGAGCGTCTAAATTCGAAAATCGATGGGGGTTTGGCTGATTTATGGCAAAAAAACACCAAAACAGAGGGGAAACAATGGAAGGGAAGAGAGGAGGCAGGTAGATCAAAGGCTGCCTCTCATCTTTCCAGTCGATTCCCTTTGTCTCTGGTGGCTTATAGTCGTTTTTTGGCCATAAATCAGCCAAACCCCCATCGATTTTCGACTTTAGACGCTCATTCGAAAGCTATCGACGAGGCGCATCGAATGGTATAACACATTTGCTCCTCCCATGTCTGTGAACTGAGATCGTCTGTAGAGCCTCCAAAGATGATTAGAACCCCAACACCCATAAACTTTCCTGAAAGGTCGTGAGAAAAGCTACATTTTATGTCTTCATCACTTTTTCGATATTTTCACTCTGAAGCGAGATAATCGCGAAAAACCGAGCCTCAAAGACGATATTCGACGTCATCTCCTGGAGCCGCCTTTGATCTACCGTCCCTCTAACTTGAGGTCAGGGTAGGCTTACCTAAGGACTATCGAAACCCGAGGAGAAATTGGGGGGTCAGCTCAGGCGTGAGTCCTGGGCCTGCCCAATTCAGTGAAACGTTAGATGAAAGGCGTGATATGAGCGAAGCATCATAGTGTCTTTTCAGAAGCAAACGAGGCCTGGACGAGGGCTAAGTGGGAGCTGGAGGACACGAAACAGACCTTCGAGCGAGGAACGAAGGAGTGGAACGATGCACAGAGGAAAGCGTGGAACGCTCAGGAGCTCCTAAGAGTGAGTTTTAGAAAATGTCTTGTCTTTTGGCTTGTCAATTGTGGCCTAAAACAGAGAAAATCAGGGATGGGTCAATAACTCACCGACAAGATGATTATCCACTCACTATTGCAGTACGCGAAAGAAGGAATGACCCAGCGCGTGGCTAAGCTAAAAAGAGATTACGAGAGTCAGGAAGCCTCAACTTCGGGCAACTAGATCGAGAGCAAAGATCAACCCAGACTATGCAGCCTCTCAATTCAACGTCCCCTTTTCGTATATTGAGCACGTACCTGCTCTGTAGTTTCCTTATCGACCCCCGGTTCTTTGTAAATTGTGACCTGCTACTACCTGAAACTGTAATTGAGATTGAGCGCAACTAGTTTGTAAAGTATCTTCACACTTTTGTAATGCCGGCTTAGCCACTGTATTCTGTATCCTCAATTGTATTTTGATGTATTCTGCTTAGGTAAGCACTTCCTTTTCAATACTGTTCTTATGTACTGTGCTTCTTGATGCGGTAACTTCTCTATATTATCTATCTATTTTATCTATTTTGGACTATTGACGATCATCAAGATTTATCCAACATCAATCGATTGATATCACAACGGAAATTGGCAGTCAATCAGGGAGATTCCCCGTACAGTGAAAGCATCCATAGATATTGCACAATTAATGAAAGATTTGTACAATCAAAGCAATAAAATGGGGGAAGTAAAGAATAGAGGGACACATATTTACAGTGAAAGATTTGATTGGAAAGGTAAGGCACTATTCTGATGGAGGGAAGAAGAAGAATTTCTTGGTTAGCTTGGAACTGAACTCTGATATTTGTTTGTATTCTTCTTCTTTAGCCTTGTATGTCTCAGCTACTTTGGCATTAACTTGAGTGAGAATGGAGAGGAGATCGGAATCGTGACTTCTCTTCTCTGCTACCTGCAACAAAGTTCCCTCGTCGTCGACAATATTCCTCCACTGTTCGGCACTTCTGTACTTTTGGCCCAGGCCTTCTCAATAAAGTATTCTGTTCCTGCCCTTCTCAATCCCCGACTCACTTGTCAGACAGAGCTGTTATGGCACCCTGGGCTAAAAAGTACAGAAGTCCCACTATGCTGCTTACCTCGACGAACGACTGAATGAACCAGCTACCCTTATCGCTGCTCCGCCAACTAACGTAATGGGGAGGAGTAGCATACGCGACGAGTATATCAGCTTCAGCGGGTATCTTGCTCCTCGTGACCGGTCCTCCTCCCCTTCCGAGACATTGGAGGAAAAGTGGAGGTCGACCAGAATCTGTTTCTTCTTCGTATCCAGTGTCATATCTCTCTGGAATCGCATTTGGTAAAGATGGAGTAAGGATGTCCGAATTAAGAATGACTCTCCCCATTTTCCACACTCTCTAACCGATCGGGCAGGCGAGAGAGTTTGTGAATGAGGAGAGTCACTCTTAATTCCGACATCCCTAATAAGGAAGTGTGACGGAGGTGAATCGACAAGAGAACTTGAGTGAGATGAGACAACAATCAGCAGTTACTTCACTAGACTCTAGGGTTGCAGGTTCGATAGCGAAATTATCGCACGAGACTCCCTTCCCGTCCCTCTCGCGACAAATATCGCAAGAGACGCGCGATATGCAAATCGGGTGCGATAATTTCGCACCGATGCGAAATTTCGCATGCGAGAGGTCAGAGAGGCGAGGGAATGCGATATTTTCGATTTCGCTTTCGTTCCGGCAACCCTAGTAGACTCTCTACGAATAACATGGATGAGAGGGATGAGACTACTGGGAGACTTTTTGTCCCCTTTCTACTTACTTCCTCTACATGCTTGGAGTAGAATAATCTTCGGTTTCCCTGCCAGATGAGGAGCGTTATGAGTATTGAAGTAGGCGAGAAGGTCATGGGTATCCACCTGAGAATGATCGAATGAAGGGAGGGAATGAATGAGTTGGTCTCTCTCACCGCTTCGCCATCCACTCCATAGAGAACATCGTGTTCCCCATGGGTGAGAATACAGACGATGGCAGAGGAAGTGAATGAGTGCTTAGTCGAGGAAGCAAAGGCTTTGACGCTACGATGTAGCTCCTAGATTAATCAATTTGAATTACATCGCGTCATTCAACATTTCGTCTAATCTATGCGAGAATAACATTGCACACCACTCACTTTTGAAGTTAGATCCTCGAGTACTGCCGCTTCGTATCCGAGTTTAGTCATGAACAGATTTTTGAGAGCAATCTGAAAGGGAATATGAGTGGAATGAGATGAGTATTCATTAGGGTTGCAAGTTCAAATGTGAAGACTTCGAACTCTTAGCATAGATCCTCGCTCCCGTTCGAAGTTTCGAAAGGGAGAGAGGAGTGTATGCGGGTTCGAAGTCTTCGAATTCGAATTCGAATTGGCAACCCTAGTATTCATCATAGTGGCTGACCACATCAGCCTTGGTTCCTGTCCTCTGAGCAAACGATCGAAAGCGTTCGTTAGAGATGATTAGAGCGTGTCCACGCGGAGATGTGAACTGATACACTCTCTGAATAGTCTTTCTACTCAATCATCAATATCATTCACTCCAGAGCTGTGCAAAATTTTGCGGTCTCTCGCTTTTCCATGCTCTCTCGCTTTGTCTGACCGGCGAGAGAGCATTGCGAAATGAGAGACTGTAAATTTTTGCACAGCCCTGATTCACTCCAACCTCTCCCTTCTGAGCTTCATACGATGCCAACTTCTGCTCGATATCTCGTAGATCAAGAGAAGAGAATGAAGGCTTTCCGTCTGATAATAGCTACGACTTGGGGAATGGTAAGTTTGATATCTTTAACAAAGTAGATCTTACCACTAGCAAAAGTAGGTTTTCTTCCTCTATCTTCAACAATCTCCATTCGCTCGAATTCCTCGATGGAACTCGATGCTCTCTGTTCAGTCCCGTTGTTCTCTCTGTAATTGAATCACCCTAAAGCTGTGGAAAAGTCGGGAGAACCGGTGGCGATAGGTACTTGATATTATGAAACAAGCCTTTCTGGCCCCTCAGAACCCTAAACCCGAAGTATCAAGTCTCTAGCTCCACGGAGAAGCGAGATATTGAAAAGGCGCCAATTCGAAATTTCAGTCTCCTCCTGCTCCTCCTCCCGACTTTTTCCACGGCATCAATCTCCCTCGATTTCACTTCTTATCTGAGCTATAATTTGCATCTCTTAGTGTATCCATTCTCAATATCTAAACAAAGCTCTCTAATAGAGTCCTTGTGGATCCCACAATAATCTGCCTCCCTCTCCCTCTCCCTCCCTCTCCCTCTCTCTCCCTCCCTCTCCTCTCTCTCTCTCTCTTCCTCCTCCTATCACCTCTTCAGTTGACCTCTCACCCCTCTCTCCCACCTGTCCCCGCTCCCTCTCTCCCCCCTTCTCTCTCCACAAAGGAGGGAACAGTGGCTAAGTACTCACAGACTAGCAATGACTGAGGGAGAGACGAGTGATCGGAGGGAGTCTGCGAGATGGACCTGAGATTGAAGTACGGAATAGCAGAAACAGCCAGAGCATTCTATCCTTACCATTCTCATTCTTCGTCTTGTGCGCATTCTGAGCGGTCGCCGCAGCCGAAAAAAGAAAAGTTACCAACCTGTTGTGCGTGTACGAGTGAGAGGAAGAATTGATCGAAGGCAACAGCTCCGTGCTTGGTCAGACTTCTCATTAGATCCAATCGACCATTCGGAAGACGCTGCAATTCATGTCACTAGCCGCATATTTACTAATCTTGATATAAGTAGTAAATATAAGGAAAGCCTCCTACTATCCTCCCCTTTTCAGCGTAAGATAAGAGTCCACTGTGATCATTTCTTCACGTATAAATTATTACTGTATCTCGTTGCGCCCACGAGCGTAGATAAAATTTATATAAAGCTCACCCGTATTTCATGGATCTTCGATTCGGGTAATACTTGTCTCGCTTCAAGAAAATCGAGGATTGGATCGAGATAGAGTGGAGGAAGGGAGGAATCGCCGAATCGCATCAGGGCTTTCCGATGATTAGGCTGCATCGAACCGGCCATTTCTAGGAGAGAAACATATTGAATAAAAGGAGAAAGAGCGAATACTTCACAAACATGAGTTGAGAACAGAGAAAAGATTTATGGTGAGGTACCACAGATGATTTCATAATAGAGATTACTCAGACTGGAGGTTCTCAATAAATGCAACGCACATATTTTCCAAAATACAATAATTAGAACGTGAGAAAGAAGAGTCCAATTGAGTAACGAGGTAGGGGGGGGTGCTCAAACACCTATTCGTGATACAGTCCTCTCCCCCTTTGTTCTTCACACCGAAGAAGGAGAGAGAGAGAGCTATTCAAGAGAGGGAAGATATAGAGGGGAAGAAGTGGATGGGGAGCTATGACAAGAGAGAGAGGGAAGGAGAGGAGGGACAAAGGTCAGAGAGAAGATCGAGACAGATGGAGGGAGAGGGAATATGGTAAGGGGAGACCTACACTCAATACCCACTAATCAGAGCCCTGCTTTGGCTGAAGACAGTCATACCAAAAAGGGATAGGAATTTGTGAACGCGCAAAGAACGATACGCAAGGATGACTAAACACGGGCAGAGTGGAATGGAGACGATAGACGCGTAAGATATTCCCCTCCAAATGTCATTTGAGTCAGATAGCAAGTGTGGAATGGCTTCCAAAGACTCTTTCTCTCTCCCCCTCAAATAGTCATCTCACTTATGCATAAAACCTCTGTATCTCGTGCAGTATCGAAGTCTAGATAGCACGAATACAGTAAAATGTTTATTGATCAAAATATGGGATTAGCTTGTTACAGCTGTTCTTATTGTACAGACAAAAATGAAACGAGTTACAAGATAATTGTGATACCGATTCCGGACGTAATCGTTTAGCGAGAACCGTTCAATTCCACCTCAATTTTCAAATAATGCCTGTCCCAATCCTTTTGATGATTGGATTCCAAGCACAGTTTTGCCTCCACAATTCCAGAGTCGTTTAGTTCTTTTGCGAGCATGCTCCAATCGGTTTTGGTTTTTTCACGCACGTGCTCATATATTCTGACGCTTTGAACCACACCACTCACCGAGTTCATAAGGTGACCTGTAAAAATTATCAGTAGTCGATGAGAAAAATCGCAGAGATAGAATACTCGAGGTACGAAGTTTGACGAGCACCCAAATAAGTGCTAATGCATGAATTCAACCTACGCAGTGCGTCAATGGTGATACAAGTAGTGCTCAGTTCAAGTATCTCCACTTTACCGTTTCTCACCAACTCGATTAGCTCAGCTCTGCAAGGGTTCGGATAAAATAACTGGATGAGCGCTCCATTATTTGTAATTAATAATTAATTATTGCATAATCATGGACTGCATGCGGTTTATAGTGACCGAATTTTGCATCTACTCGGTTCCAATTTCTGTTCAAAAGTGTGAAATGGAAGAAAAAATTTACCTCGGATTATTATTCAAAGCCATAATTCCATGCACTCTCAACGTTCGGACATGTATCATTTTTAGATATCGCCCGACAGTTGAAATAGCTCCCTTTGGAACGAACTTCATCGATAGTTCAAGTTGTCGAATTTTCGAGCACTTTCGGAGGTAGTATACCACGCGCTTATCGGTGTAAAAAGTTCTACCAAGAGTGAAGAGTTCCTGCAAGTACTGTTTCGTTTTCTCACTAACTGTTTCGTCTATAATAGTATACCGATAAGATTAGGTGATACTGCGCTAAATGCAACCTTACCTCTCGATCCTCCATACCTCGCAAGTCAAGCAGAATCGAGTCCAACAGACCGTACTGAGAGAATGAAAAGAACATCCTCTCTAGCGGCTTCTTAGTCCGCTCTATTTGGTAGTGCACAAGCACGTTCCACTCTCGTGATATCTGAAACATCGAATGGAATCAATTGAAATGAGGACTAGAGATCCAAATAGCTTTTTGCACGCTCGTTCATGGGTCAGAGAGACGAGAGTGTGCGGGGCGATCCGTATTTCGAATTCTAATGAGGAAACTTACCAATCGCCACTTCCACATCGTCTCGAGATTTCCCATTTGGGCTACTCTCCTGATTATGTCCGCAGGAAGTTGTGCGAGAGTCAGATACCCGCGAGTGCTCATTGCTGGCTCTGCACTGATTATTCTAAGCGTGAACGGCAGAATCTAAGCTCGAAACATTTTAAAATATATAGAAAATCTGAAGAAAGACCCTCTGCGAAAGGCGATTAAGCTAAGCGTCTTTCGAGAAAGGATGCGCATATTGCGGGACGCTTATAGTTTGGCGCGGAGATTTGGAATAAATCTAAATTGATTCGACGACAATATTCGCCAAGCAAACTAGTGGATGTACTGGTGAGGCAGATCCGCATGTTTTAAACACACTTGTGTAATTCACGTATCTTTCAGAATCCTTAACAGTAGAATCCGCGATCACTTCGCCTACGATTGGACCGAGTGAGTGATGACTCTTAGTTTTGATTTTTTTCACCCAAATTTTCTCTCTTCTCTATTCTCCCCTTACTTTTCCCACAACATACGAGCAACGAGTTCATCCACAGTCGTCGATGTCTATGCGGGGATCATGTGGATAAGGAATCCCGACACTTCCCAACCATTGCAAATCACCACTCCCGGTATTGACATTGATACTTCGCTGGGCAGTCTGATGAATACTGTGAAGGTAATGATAAAATGGAGGTTAGAATAAAATATATTTATGTATTATGCAGGTATTCGAAATTGAGTCTGCACAAGGATGCACTATCACCTTCACGTTGCAAACTGGAAGACCAATCGTTCACACGGGAGAATTGACCAAATACACGACCGAAGGAGGCATCGCAGCTGTATGCTACTGAGACAATCAGCTACGATTATCATGACCCGAAAATATGCATAAAGCTATGTGCATGCCACCAATTACCTGTCAACGACTCACTGTTTCAATGTTCAATTTTGCAATTGAAAAGAGACGAATTAGTGCAAAATCACATTTCTCCTAGCAGAGAATTATTTCGAGACGGCAATGCGCTGATTCGCAAAGCGCAACCTGGTACGGCAAGGCACGACAAGTTTGAACATAATTACGAATGCATTCAACCCTCAGCCGCGCACTTTGAAATGTGCACTAACGAGCTGGTGTTTGCCCTGTCCCTGAAGTTTTTACGCGAGTTTCACTTTGAGTTCATTCCATTCCGAAGATGCGTCCAGCCAATATCATCCAGCTCTGCTATGGGATTCCTGGTGTTTTTGCTTACTTTGCGGTTATCTACGGAATGTACGGAGTAAGAAGAGTGCTGAACACTAGCTTCATCGTCATTTTCATAGTGACTGCTGCAGTTGTAAGCATCTTTTTCCATTATTTGCACATTTTCTGGTCCTTTAAGAACATCTCAACATGGCTGAACGCCTGGATCAATTTGCGACTGCAGAATCATCCGGCGTTCTTTCCCTATTTTGAATGGCTCAATGAGCATCCGATTATCGGGTCAGAATTCCCTAATTAAAAATAAAGTATTGCATGCTTCAGAAACATTCCCGGCATTCTCATCTCTCAGTTCTACTATGCGCAGAATGTTTGTGTCTTTCTGATCACGATGGACCGCTTTGCGATTATTATGTCGGTGTCGATAGACACTTTGGTGATTTTCTTTTCTTATTTGTGAAAAATCAATAACATTTAGTGGTGGCATCGTCATTATGTAAAAATTGCGATTGTCGCCCAGTTGTTGTGTTTGGCAATGAATCTGATTGCACGGTTTGTACTATACATTTCGAAAAAAAGGAAAATACAATGCATCAGATTGCCTATAAGTGGTGTTTATGTCTACAATAACCGAACTAATAGAATGATTGTACAATACGATAAGACCATCAATTACGTGAGTATTTTCACATCTGAGTTGTTCCAAATTTACTCGATCTCTCATTTCTCAATTCTATCTCGTCAGTCAAAACCGAGACAGAATTTCAACCTCACTTCTCACCGATTCGTGATGACAAATACTTTTAGAATCTGGACCGAGCAACGTACATTCAGCTAGCATTCGGAATTGGCGTGTTCTCTGTCTGCTCTGTGTTGAATGTCAGTGACTTTCGCATTCCTAACAAAAACCGATGATTCAAGGTCCTCTCGCTCAACCAACTAGTGAAATTGCGAAAGATGTTATCAGTGAAGAGAGTATCGAAGGTTGACTAAGTTATCTCGAATGAATTGGCGACGATAATTTCAGGAAGTTTCTTTCTTTCTCATAAGTTTCAGCATTTTCCTGGCTCAAGTACTCAACATTCTCATAATGGTAAGAGGGTAGTGTTCCATTTGACTATTTCCATTGTTGAGGTCTGCATCACAATAATCAATGCAATCGATAACGGAAATCATGACCCAAGTCGCGCTTTCTTTCATTTCATTGACGATATAATGTTCTTCACTTCGGATCTCTTCTCTATTGGACCGGCTTAGTAAGTTATTACGATTTGAGGTGGAGTTCTATGACGATTCTATTACGATCGTTATCGGACTGCACATATTACCGATTTCCAGTCATGTAATGGTTCTCTAAATCTACTCTAAATTCAGTTACACCCTATCCCTGCCCAGTCCGATCCGACGGTTCTTCACTCGCCGAATCAAAATCAAAATACGACACTACGCTGAATCGTCGTTGACTGAGTATCGAACTTCGAGCTGACGATGTTTTAGACTGTCCTATTACCGTCAGGACCCATAATTGTTTCTCACTATCCGGCATTTTTCGCATTTACAGAAATGGAATTATTTGCCTTTTTTATTAGTTGAAAAATTAGAACAATGAAGCAATTTGGAGATGAATCAATTCGGTATACGAAAATGAGTTTCCAATTTGTGTCGAATCAGTGATTGTTCATTAACAGTGACTGATGGAAGCTGTCCCTCGACCTTGAACTTTCAAGTTGAATCTTCCGATTTGTGCGTTCATCGCCTGTGCCTCTGAAGTCGTGCTCACAAGGGAACGATAACTTCTTGCCATGAAATTGGGCTATGAGCTATATACCATTCGAAAGAGCATCAAAAGTGCTTCCAGATTCCGTTTTCAAAACCTGCTAATGCGACCTGTGGTGGGAGCTAGGCCCCTTTTCATTTAGCGTGTGATTTTCCTCTGCTCTGTGTTCGAGTACTTGTTGTCTCTCTTGTCCTCTC
>LS499585.1:141286-215527 GCA_900490845.1 Pristionchus japonicus
TTCACAATTTTTTCCAGTTCTTCCCTTCTTATATATGCCATCAGATACTGAAAAATTCATGATCTCACAGCTACGATAATGTGTTTACATACAATGCAATCTTCATCGAAGACGAAATACTCAATTTCACGCTTAGTTAGTGTAAGTATAGAATACGTTTTCCACAGTGAATAGTGAATCCTTCTCCGGAATCCAACAGTTATTCGTACATGACTTCTCTGAACTTTAGATTGCCTTCTGATCTAATTTGTTGGTACTAACCTCCAGGTCTCGTACCAAAAATAGAAAACTAAATGCAGAGACCGATGTGCATACCTTAACATATTTTGATTTGTTCCAATTTAGAGATAGTTTGCACTTACCGTCCGAAGTCGTAGTTGCGATTTGTCGTCAATGAAATTCCTAATTTTAACGAGAACCTTCTGAGGCAGCCTCAGCAAAATGAAGCGCATTGCTCTGTAGATGATTGAGGCTCTATGTTGCACTATCGCAGGATTGGCATTTTCGCTTCGCGTCAACTACAGTTTCTAATGTGAGGCGGATGTCAGACAACGAGATTAGCATTTTCGAATCTAATTTTTCCCCCATAATCTCGGGAGCTAGTTCTGCGTCTACAAGCAACTTGCCCGAGGGAGGGATAGTTGTAAATCTGGAAAAGAGAAGTCACGACCGATAAGCTCGTTGGTGTTCATGGGTATCATCTATAAATCGAAATGGTTTTCTAGTTCAATTCCGTGTTCTCATCGGTAGAATTGCATGGTTTTCACAGCGCTACTCTTGATATTTCTGTGCGAATGTTCGTTTATGTTACAAGCTCCTTTTGATCACAAGGTTTGAGTTATCCTTCTTTTCAGTTACTCCTGTTAGAGTTATCTATGAGAGAAAATTGTAATTAAGATCTATTTTATTAATTTGAATCATGTGCAGCTATGATAATAATTGCGTTTAATTAGATCAATTATATGTGAATGTGGTGAATAAATCAAGCATCTAGATTTATTATCATGTAGTCATGCAACGTTTCAAATGAATAAGAGGAACAAATCCAGGAAAATCTCCACGATCCGTCGGGTAAACCTCAGCCGTAACCAGACCCGAATCATTCAAGTATTGTGCGAATGCATCCCAATAGCCTCTTGCATGGCTAAGAAAAAGATGTTCTCTTGTATATATTGTCATCGATGTAAGAAGTGTCGCCTCTTGAAGGAAATTCTCTGAAAAGATAGACGGAAGTCTCGATATAAAAGATTCTTTAAAAGCAAACTTACGCAAAACATCATTATCGATTGCACTTCTGTTAACCTCAAAAGTGCGCACTTTATACACGCGCATCAAATCGATCAACGCACTTCTGCAGTTGATAATTAACTTTGAACGAATACAGCCAACAAACCTCGCTTCTTGGCCAAAGTTCGAAACTCCAATGACCCTCAATGTTCGTACAGTCGTTTCGCCAAGATATCTCTTCAGCCTTGTTAAGGTATCTGACCGAATTTTGAAGGGATTTATCTCAAGTATATTGATTTCCGAGGATCTTCGAAAAATACGTATGGCGCGTCGATTTAACGGTGATACGAGTGGGATCTAAAGTGAGGACATTAACCGAGCTGCTCCTTTTAGACTTGAGGGTTTCTAACGTCTTTTTCTTCAAATTCATTACACAGTTGAAAAAAATACACGTCAGGTAAGTCGATGCCAATGCAAGTAAGTCCCCATGGCATGATGTCACTCTTCGTAACTTACGCTTTCATAATGGCGCCTGCTCCGTTCGGCCACGATAAGTTCCAGAGATGGGGACCATTCACCGTGTTCGCTAAATGAGCACCACACGTTGGCCAGCGGAGGCAGTTTACTGGTGTTTGCCAATCGCTCAACCACTGCGTCATTCCAGTTGCGAGAAATCTGTAGATGCGGCAAATTGAAACACTTTAATGCTTAGACCTACCAAGCGCCAGTTGTCAATCGACTCCGGGTACTCCATTCGAACTACTCTCCGGATAATATCCACCGGTAAAGCAGCGAGCGAGAGATCATTAGTGTCGTGCATTGACATTGATTATTCCAAATGAGACGAATAATGGAGTAAGATGAGAGTGGCAATTATTTCAAGCGCGCACGCATAGTAATCAAGACTCCTGTGCTGAGCGATCGGTGCCAGGGGAAGAACAATTAAAGGGAATGGCCACAGGGGCGTACTGTATACATGGACGATCAATAAACATAATTTGACAAATTAATTCAAAACCAGTCACACTTTTCATTATTGATCGATTATCACTCGTTGCAAATGGAGTTGCAATACGTATCCGGGCCAATCATCTCCCGACGAATCATCACAAAGTTGCAATCTAACGCCAATCTTCCCAAGGGGCACTCAGTTGCACTGTCCAATATGACGGATGCGGTTTGAAGATAGAAGTAGAGTCTGTTCTTTCATAAAGTTTGGAGGAATGGAAGTGAACACGGCATCAAGGCATCTGAAAATTGAGAGAGACCGCTTCAGCAAATTGAAGCGCATTCCTTTGTAGATGACTCCAAGTCGGATTAAGCGTATGATTAACATTCCCTTTTCGCGTCAACTACAGTTTGTAATACTAGGCGGCTGTCAGACAGCAATTTCGAACTAGTTTTTTTAAAGAATCTAGGGGCTAGTTCTGCATCGACATACATCTTGCTAGAGGAAGGGATAAAGTTACTAGTTGTATCTCTAAAGAATATTAGTCTCGACCGATCAGCTCGCTCGTGTTCATGAGTCTCATCTATAAGCCGTATAAGCCGAAAAGAATGAAGGAGCGCGAACATGAACCGATGAGGCGGATTGCGAGAAAGGCCGATACCATTCAAGAATTTGAATTCCGAGTTTTCATCGGTAGAATGGCCCTGTTTTCACAGATTTACTCTGGTTAACAGAATGGAACGAGCGCTTCCCGGTGAGTGTTGGTTTACATTAGAAGCTCTTTTTATTCATGGTCAGAGATATTCGGATATTCCAGTCAGAGCGAAAACTTTTTTTTTTCAATTTTTAAACATACAACCATGCTCCATTGTAAATCTAAAAGCATAAAAAATCTGAAATAGACGATCTCGAGAGTGAATATTGCCATTTATTAGTTGGTAGATACTCGTTTCAACCGAAAATGAGGAGCGTATCCTGGCCATTCGCCGCTGTCCTTCGGGCAAGACTCAGCACTAATCGAACCCGAATCGTTCAAATCTTGTGCAAATGCGTCCCAATATTCCCTTGTGAGACCATAGAAGCTATGTGAATTTCTTACATAAAATGTCATTGAGTGAACAAATGTCGCTTCTTTCATGAATTTGCCTGAAAACATTGTCGATTATGAAGAAATTGAGATGATTCACATTGTAGAGTAAGTGTTGAAAAACTCACGCAAAATGTCCCCATTAACTGAACTTGGACTAGCCTCGAGATTACGCACTTTTCGACTTCTCATGAAGTCGTTCAACGCATTTCTGCACCAATGAGTTCAGTTAAAATCAGTACTAGTTAATTAACTCAAATAACTTACATCGTTTCTTGGTCTTCGAGAGTTTCAATGTCAACGACTCTCACTGTTCGCACAGGCGTTTCGCCGATGTATTTATGCAGTGTTGTCAAGGTATCTGATCGAATTTCGAAGAGATTTATCTCGAGTATATTGATTCCCGAGCATCTTCGTACATGTCGGAGTACGCGTGGATCTAGCAGTGCGCCAAGAATGATCTGAAGCCAGAATGTTGCAGCAATTGTCATGCGATAGGGTGTCCGTATGCACTTCAAGAAGGATTTCTAGGGGGCATACTCATGTATCGTGTGATCAGGGTCGCACCACATCTACTTGTCTTGCCGTCAAGGCATGTTTACATCGTCCCATACACTTTCGTAATGCCTCCGGCTTCTCTCAGCAACGACAAGCTCCAGCGTAGGAGACGATGGACCGTACAAGCTGAAGGAACACCACAAGCGCGTGATGGGCGGCAGTTTACTGGGGTTTGCCAGTCGCTCAACCACTGCTTCGTTCCAGTTGCGAGATATCTACAAACAACCAATTTTCGAAACGTTTTAAACTTTTGACTCACTAATCGCATATTGTCAATCGACTCCGGGTACTCGATTCGAACTAATCTCCGGATAATATCCATTGGTAGATCGGCGAGCGTGAGGTCATCAAGGTCGTTAGAAGACATGGAATACTCTTAACGAGACGGCGAATGATTCGCAAAGGAATGAATTCCATCAAGCATGCGCGTCGTTGTCATAACTCAAGAGAGAAGAGTTCTATGCCAGAGGGAAATCTATGGGGGAGTGACCAGAAGGCATTCCTAACAACCGGACGATTTCAGCTGCCAAAAATATACGACAAAATCAATATTTTATTTCAGAACAATCAATTTTAGACAATACATCATTGTTCGAGAGTAGACTTCGAAAGACAACGATGTGACTAATCATTTACTATGTAAATCGACCGCTTTTTGGACTAGAGAGCACGCGGCATGAGGAGTGCGAGACGTTGAAGTGACTAGTCACATCGTTGTCTTTCAAAGTCTATTCGAGAGTCACTCGCTGCAAATGGAGTTGCAATTCGTATCCGGACCATTCATCTGCCGCCTCGTCATCACAAGGTTGCAGTGAAACAGTAATCTTCCCCGGAGCACTCAGTTGGGTTGTCCAATACGACGGATGTGCTCTGAAGATAGATGTAGAGTCTGTTCTTTCATAAAGTTTGATCGCGTGGAGGAATGGAAGTGAACACGGCATCAAGGCACCTGAAAATTGAGTGTTCCCACAATTAAAATGATGATTTTAGCTAATTACGCAAAGATTGGACTTTCACGGAGATGGCGCTCGCTTCAAATGTGCGCACATGGTTATTTCGAAGCAGATTGAACAATCCTTTACTGAAACGTGATATGTTTTAACCGCAAAATAGCAAATGATCGAACTAACCTAGCGTGTTGGTCCAATATCTGCATTTCATTGACTATCAATTTTCGAACAGGCACTGTTCCAAGATATATCCCAATTGAGTGTAGCGATTCTGTTCTGACATCTTGCAAATTTAGCTCGATATTCTTGATTTCAGAGCATCTTTGAAAATAGCGCAGAGCACGTCGGTTTATTGGAGTTCGATAGTCAAGTGCAATCTGGCAAGTCACAATTTCCAGTTGGATTCAAACTTTTTCATGAATCGACATGGTATTAAAAGCAGTTAGTCATTAATGATTTAATCTTGTGAAACAGAACTCACTTTTTCGAAAATTTCACAGCTCCGTTCAGCGAAAATTGTTCGAAGAACCTGCGGGTTCCGACCGTATTCGGTTAACTCGCAACGTATTCTCTCTAGAGGAGGCAGTTTCTCGGGGTTTGCGAGGCGCTCAAGCACTGCATGATTCCAGTTGCGCGAAATCTGCAAATTTGCTATTTTCGAGCTAAAACGATTTGACCTACCAAACGCACGTTGTCAATCGCTTCCGGGAACTCCACTCGAACGATGCTACGAATTATATCGAATGGAAGACGGGCGAGCGAGAGATCCCCAGACTCTAGAGCCACCATCTGAGCAAAGAAGCTGGGGGAGGGGAAGAAATTGTAGCGGTAGTAAGAGCAAGCGCGCAAGAAAGCATGAAAGACGCAAACTAATGCGCGCCATATTGTTGCAAACTAATATTGTGACGCTCGCATCATATAAACACAAATTTTGAAAAAAATCTCGAAATCATTGCTTTAGCTCTTATGAAACATTGGTGAAGATGAAATATTGGTGAAGGTGAAGAAATATTCGAAAGACATAAGTGATAATCGCTGATAGTAACAATCACAAAGAGAATCAGATCCGGATTCAGATTCACTTGTCTTTCTGCACGATTATTTAGAGACACTTCAGTCTTCCAGATGTCTCGTCTCGCTTGACTGATCCGTCTATCGCCATAGATGTATCAGGCACCCATCAAATAGACGACGTGACAGGTCTCGAGATACGGGATCCCGAGACGGAAAAGGTTCAGTCCTTTCCTCTGTCTCCAGCCACCACCTCTCACCTTCCTCTTCCTTTCTCTTCTTTAAATAGTTGTAAGCTCGCACATGCTGCCCAACGCCGTGCTGATATGCATCTTCATGATATCGGTGAGATATTTGAGTCACACAACCTAGAAGAAAGTTGACATGATCAGGTCACAGCAGCTAGAACCTGCTACATTTCCACTGCAACAATGACCCCCCACAATTTTCTCGATCGAGCTACAGTGGAGACTCAGCGGGGCTGTGAGGCCCTTTGCGATGACAAAACTGAGGTATTCTCTTCATTTCGAAGCAGAGTTTAGTGATTTACTCGCAGTGTGTTGGATTCTCCTTCAAAATGCTGGATTCTCCTCGCCCTGTGTTCTCCTCTCATTGAATACCGCCAATGAGTTTTGCCCTGCCCAGACAACGATCTTCCTCAAGAAGACTTCTGGATGCACTGGTTAGTACGCTTTCCATCTCAATGTTGATTTCCATCTTCATCATTTATACAGAATCCGTTTGCAGCTCGTTCCAACCTTACGACCGAGTTCGGCATTGATCCATGCATCGATTCGATGATCCCTATTGTTCAAGCAATCAATGCTCGAGGAATCTGTCCGACGATCAAATCAAATCTCTATGTTATTCGGTAAGAACAAACGATCTTCCGATCATTGACTCCGTTTTCAGAGCAATCGACGCCAATGGAAATCGTATATCCTTGGACAATGACATCGTGAACTTTCCGGGGTGGGATAATGAGAAGGAGATGTGAGAGTGGGTCTATGAGTGGGCAGCAACAACGTCAGCGTTCCCATTGTTGCTGCGGTATGCGCCGTTGCAGGTACGAAATTTTCGTGAAGCTCGCCGGAAAAATGGATATGTTTCATACAATGATTAATTAGATGGAGTAGTGCTTGTGAGACTCAATGAGAATGATGCGTATTGAGGAGCGACCAAATGCCCTTGCGAGCCGTACAAACAAACTTACAATGCACCCGACTATCCCGCGTTTCACGAAAGAACGGCCCGTGTGGTAATGTTCCTGCAAAAATCAAGTGACGAAAAGTGCTGAAAAAAGAGCCACGAAAATGCTGATCAGCTTCAACCTCGCAAAGACTCAGGGGCACTTCTTTACTTTAGGCGCCAAGGAAATAGATCAGCCTACTCCCATCTACCCCATTCTCTTTCTATCTTATTCGCAACCCATCAGTGCGGTCTGTTGGCGCCAAAAGTAAAGAAGTGCCGACTCAGGACTTCTGGTACATGGAAGTCGCAGACACAGCCGTTGTGAGTTGTAGTAATTGCGGGGTATGAAGAGCATACCCTTTTACCCTAGCGCACCCTATCACAAATTAGAGAAATAAACGCACATTTTTACATGTAGAGGTTTTGTATTGTGAATCCAGGATCCGAGAAAGTCCAAAACAATAGTATTTGTGATAATATGAGAACTTACGGACTGCAGTTACATGCAAGGCTGGCATGTGGATCGTCTGGAGGGAGAATGATGCCAACAGCTTCGGAGTGTCCGCACTCTCTTGTCGACCAATCTAGTATCCCCAGATGACATGATCCATCCCTAACGTCCCATTGATTTGTAGATATTGATTCACCGTTGATAAAGAGTCAATCTATTTATCGTGAGCTGTGTTCTCAGCAATGTTCTCTTTCGACTGTTCAATGGACTGGAAGACCCTCACAGCGTTCTGCCTCGACAGAGAAGGTTGTTCGATTTGCATGAATCGAACTGCAAGGACGAGGGAGAGGAGGGATCGCTCTCCCCGCTCATTTTGAATAATTTGCATGGCGGGAAACTGTTTTCTTTGTTTTACCCTTCTCTGGAGAGAACAATGGGGGTCAGAAAGCTGTGCCCTGATATATTTGAAACATGAATGCCAATCAGATGCACTGCAATGTTATCAACAATTTAACGATTCCTTCTGATAATTTCATGCACCTTAATAACGGACTACCAAATCACGAACTGAACAGACTTTTAAACCCGGCCTTTGGAGCTGTTTTTGGTCGGATGTGAATGAGCAACACACACTTATTAGCAATGAATTCAGTAATATCATCATTGGCATAAAATTGCGCTTCGCATTTCCCCCTCCACCATCCGATAAAGTCTTGCCAATACTCGGCGGGATGTCCGAGGAACTTTCCCGGAGTGCGCTGACAGGTGTGAAGCGGGCCGCTCACTCCCTCGAATATCTTGATCGATTTGAGCGATGAAGAGGCCGTTTCGTGAAGGAAAATCTCTGGAATGAACAGAATTCTTTCAAAAAAGCAGTCAAGAATGACGAGACACAGGTTCTTCCAATCTCCTGCAGAGAAAGTGTGGGAAAGTGTGAAGTCGCAAAAGTTCTCGCGAATTCCCGACATGGATCGATAGGCAACAAGTAACTCACGTAGTGCCTCTCTGTCAGCCTTGGCACACTTGACCTCGAGATGCTGGACATCATTCTTCATAATGATATCTGCGATCCTGCAATTTGCATGTTGTGAACTCGTAGGCCCATTGCCGATGCAACAAAATTAGTCCAAATTCATGTATAGAATGCCTATCAGGAGTAGTATGAGAAATATGGAAATGAGTGTATTAATGCCTTTGATGAGCAGTATATCTTTGACAGTCTCACCTGCAATTTCTGTCGAAGACGGCGAGATTTGCAATGAGCATTCTTCTGACGGGCTTGCCACCGAGAAACTTCTGAATATTGTAAAAGGTAAGGGAATTGGTTCTCTCCACTTCGATATGGAGTAGGTTCACGCGAGAACTCTGTCGAATCACGGAACGGATGGATGTCTGAGAATTGATACGTTTATGGCGCACCGACGACCCTCTGAACTAACTTTCATAGTTCTAAATCAATCATTCGTATCAGTTTCTCAAATATCTCACATTTGTCGGATCGTACGTCACACAACTGTTGACGCGACCTTTCCCCGTTTCCTGCTGATGGTAATGCGTGTCGATAGTGACAGTATTCAGTTGGTACCGGTTGAAGGAGCACACTAACCTTGAAGGATCATTTCGTCACAGTCGATCTTATCAAAAATATTTACCGTTCAACATAGGGAATGTTCTTTTCGCGCCCAACCTTGTTCCAGCGTGGCGAGATCTGAAACAAACTTTGTTAATTATTAAGCTCAGATTTTAGCGTCCCAACTATTTTGCGCAAAGCTTGCGCGGAACAGAGAGTTCAGTTCAGTTCCTCTCTCTCAACAACTCTATAATCACTTTCGAAATACCTCCCCTCTCTCACCGGTTCACCTATGCTTTTTTCTCGTTCTCCCCAACTTCACGTGCCTGCTGTAACACTTGCGATAATTACTTCCAAGCTCATGAACGATGACAAGTCGACATAATTTCCGTAATCATTTGCAACAAATAAGAATGAAGCGAATCGGTCTACTAAATCACTTACTATGCACATGTTGACCACGTCTTCCGGTTCTTTCCCTCGCATTATCTCTCGAATGATGTCCGCCGGAAGTGTGGAGAGTGTCAGTTCGCTTTCTTCAGTGTCCATGATGGCCTGAAGTGGATTAAGTGAAGAAAAAGCAGAGGAAATTGGAGTTAAAAAGAGAACGAACGATTAAGGAATGGTGAGGTAGTGGATAAAAACGAGCCGACGAATCAACCCGCGCGTCGCGGTTGCCCAGCCCCTCCCATTTCGAAACGAAGCAATAACAGCCAAAACATATCTGTATCGAAATCGAATTAGTAGCGGGCATGTTAAGAAAGACAGCAAAATTAAAATATTTATTATTCTTCATAATATTATCATTGTACATTCAGAATTTGAACCTACGAGATCACTAACAAGAGAATCATCTGATCAGTTAAGTTTCAGGTTGCTGAGGTCTAGATCATCCGAAACGGTTCGAGGTTTAACGACAATTCGCAAGTGGTAAATGCTGTTGTACGAGCGTATTTGCTCGCTAGGTTCATTACTTGGGTAAAACTGTGCGTTAAATCCCTTAGTAGTTAGTTGCTTGATGATTTCATCCCAATAATCAGCTGGATGACCGAGGAACGGCGTGGAATACTTTGCTCTTTCGTAGATCTTGAGTGATTTAAGCGATGCTGACGTCTCGTTGGCGAGCCTCACTGCAAACAAATGAGGAGTGATTCAGAATACGGCCTCCTAAATTGCCTATTTAGTTCTATAACTTCAAGTAACTAGAGTGCGAAAAGATCGTCTCGTCGTTTCACACAATCTCGTCACTGTGACCAATGAGAGAGTGTGTGAAATGAATTTCACCCTTCACAAGGAACTCACGTAAAGCGTCCCCGCAGACGTTGCTACACTGTATCTCGAGACTCTGCACCTCGTGCTCACGTACGATGTGGTTGATTCTGCAATATGAATACTTCATACACAGTGGGAGAAGAGTTCGAATACGAGTCGCCGTCTCTTCATTTCGCTCTTTCTCTCTCACCCGTAACAGAGACGAGAGGATGTGCAAAATGAAGAGACGGTCATTGCACACTCTCTCTCTCTCTCCAGTCACAGAGTCGAGAGAGTGTGTGAGAGTACGAGACGGCAACCCTTATTTCGAACTCAAACTGACTGTGAGATCAAACACACCTCGAGTTTCCATGGAACGATCCAAGATCGGCTATGAGCATCCTTCGCACGGGCACATTCCCCAGGTACTGCTCGAGGGCGTCGAAGGTGTCTGGGTGGAATCTCTCCAGGACCAGGTGGAGGAAGTCGATCCGGCAGGCGGGATTGACGACGGCGCAGATGCGTTGGTCGACGTCCTGAATAGGGTGGACAATTCAATGAGGCAGGGAAGGATGAAGGATGTAAATCGGCCAATTTCTCATTGCAGAAGGATTAGTGCAATTTGCATACTGTTGGAAAATGAAAGAAAGGCATTCATCTCATTCTTGAATTGACAGCCCTAGTCCTGAGGAACAAAAACACTCAGCTCTTAAAATCCGTGAACTCGGAACACTGCTCACACATCGCCCTGTGAATTGAGCCAGAAGTGCCTTTTTTTCTGTGATTCCAACCAAGCTGATTGCCATAATCGAGTGCACAAGCAAGGCTCAGAAACCAGCTTACTTGTGTTCGTGTTCCGTCCATGCCCACATTGTACACGACGCAATCGTCGATCTTCGGCTCTCGCTGGATTCGATCGATCGTCACGATCTTCAGTTGGGGACGCTCCGGCCGGTTGTCGTAGTGACACATGAGTCTGGAATAAACGAATTCGAGGCCTCACAGCTTCCTCAAATGTAGACCTGATGAACTTCAAAGATTAAAAGTTGCACATGAGTGATTACAAAAATTCCTGATAAGATGTAAAGCGCGGATCTATGCAGTTATAGTTTCAATTTGCGAAAAGATTGCGTGGCCAGGGAAATGTGCGAAAGTAAGACGAGGCAGACCGAAATCCAAAATCTCTCTGCCGGTTCAAACAATTTGACAAATCACACATACCGCTGGATGACGGGTGTTTTGTCTCTGACGGCCAAGATTCTCTCGAGAGCGAGCTCGTTCCAGAGTGGGGAGATCTGCAACAAGAAGCATGATGGCATTTATCTGATCTAGTCTGTTCGATTTCTGGTATTTCTCACCTAATCACAAGTGAGTACGCAATTGGGTGAGTCATTAGAATTTCGGACCCTCAATATTAGGTGGCCTATTAGGCATCGATTTTTTGAGTATATCGCTCTTTCGTTTTCACGTGCCCCTTGATTTCATGACAGTGAAACTCTTCCATGGAGGCTACTCTCTGGCAGGCTGGCCCAACACACTCCACTCTCGCCCCTTCGGCCACCTCCCTCATTGACCTCTCTCTCTCTCTCTCCTCCCTATTCGCGTCCTATCGACCAACCATGGAAACAGCTGGCACGTGCCAAGGTCAAAAGACCGCTCTCGTTGGCATTAAGCTCCAAAGAAACGAAAATGAGACTACTCGAAACAAACTTCATTCAACAATAATATTGATATGGGACAAAGCGTGAAGAATTCACTTACGAGACGCATTTTGTCCAATGCTCCGGGGTTTGTCGCTCGTAGCATTTCGCGAATGATGTCCGGTGGAAGGGTTGAGAGCGTCAATTCACTGTTCGCAGCGGCCATGACGGTCTGATAGCCATGAATTGAGGAAACATAGAGGAACGAGTGAAAGAAACGATGGCTAAAACAGAAGAGAAGGAACGTGGACGGGAACACTGGGAACAGAGACCGCACCGCGTAAGCAGGCGCGTTGCGGTTGCAGTTCTCGCTCGGTCAACCGCCGTATGGCTGAGCGAGCTTTAGATTGGCGTTTGAATTACATTGAAAGAACTCATTATTCAATTTTTATTTATCGATAATTCAAATAAATACAATATGAGAAATTCGATATTGCCATACATAAATATTGACAATTTATCGAAGATGATCGGTGATAGGGAAGGGATAATTATTAGTCAAATGGCACTTTTGTTATTCAGTTTTTCATGATTGACGTGGTAATGACGGCAGAAATTGCCTGATTGCAAACAACAAACCATCATTGGTGAGATGATGCCTTAAATCAAACGATGGATCTTCTCGTAAGAGGTGAAGTATAGATTGATTGATCTTCGCGATTTCAACATGAATACTCTTGGTAGAATTATCGATTTTTTCACGAAGGGTCGACGGAAGTTCATTCTTCGCACGGTTTTGAGAATGATGATCATAAGTGGTTGCATTAGATATAGTTGGTTGAGAAAAAAGTGGCGATTGTGGCAGAAATTGTCTCATAGCAAACAATACACCGTCCTGTTTGAGAAGTTCTCTAAGATCAAATGATCGGTCTTCCTGTAATAAGTTGCGAATAGCCTGCTTGATCATTTCGATCTCCTCATGAATGCGTTCGGTCGCAGTTGCAATTTCTTGATTAGAAATTGATGGATCAGTTTTCTTCACATATCTTTGCAAATGATGGCTATTCTCGTTGATACTCTTGATTAAGCCGGCGATTTCGTCTTGAGAAGTCGTTGGATCAGTATTCTTCGTGAATCTTTGCACATGGCGATTACGATCCTTATCACGCATACGCTTGTTTGAATTAGCAACTTCTTGCCGATAGATTGAATGCAATTTCTTGACGTAAGATGTTTTCGAAAAGATTTGCAAGTGATGATCACCATTATCTGGGTAGAAAATTACACGAGCAAGTAATAAATTGTAACTTTGAACGTAATCTTCCCAGATGTTCCTTTCACACATAAAGTATGTATTAGAGTCCAATTTATGTCTGTAGTCCTCAAATTTTATTGACTGAGGTGCATGCATATCTGTCTTGATGAAGTTTCCTGAATCTTTTCTGCTGCATTACTTCTACAACTTGACTTACTCAAATCATCTCCATCTATCGATGTAACTTCAACCTCGAATTGCTGAGCGGCATTGAACTCTATCAAGGCTGCGAAGACATCTCTAAACATATCTGTTTTAAATATTAATTGATTCAAGAAATGTTTTCGAACCACATAAAACTAACCGAGCGAATGTTTCGAATCTGAGCAATAATGCGACTTTGACAATGCGGATTGGAGTTTTGCCCACGTATGACCGAATTAATTCGTTCGTTTTGACCTCAAAATTGTGCCCATGTGGAAGGTTCAGATGCAGCGTGTCAATGCTCATACAACGCCGCAAGATTCGGAGAAGTAACGGAAGATCCGCGTTATACTGGTATGCGGTAGTCTGGGAACCGCAAAACTTCGAACTTCTCCGATAAACGATCATTTCGAGACTGAGGTTGGGATAGTTATTTTCCTTGAAGTTCAAGCAGAGGAAATCGATTACGGGCAGTCCTTTTCGGGTTATGAGCAGTTCATCAACCAGTGATTTCCACTGCTTGGAGATCTGGAAACATCACACATATTATAGTATTTTTCTAACAGTAGGCAAGAGATAAATCAGTTATGAAAGACTTACCAATCGCATTTCGTCAATCCACTCTGGTTTCTCCATTTGAATGATCATTCGGACGAGGTCGCATGGCAGAGTGGCGAGAGCGAGAGAGAAGGAACAACCTCTTTCCTTTTCCATTTCAAATATTACAGTGTCACTGTTTCAGGAACTCAATGAACCAAAGAAAAAGTAAAAACTGCGAAGAAAACAGCAAAAAATAGCTGTTAGACGCTTAGTCTCAACTTCTAATTTATGAACGCTCCAGCCGTGAAAAAATATTTTTTGCGAATAGATGCTAACAATTCATTCATACAAAATATGGATAATTATTTATCGATTTTGCAATAGTAAAGGTAATGACGATGGAACTTTTTTTTCTAAATAAAAGTGAATTTTCAGGTAAAACTCAATGATATTTGGATAACTAAAACAACTTCGCCTTTCAAAGATTCTTCATTTCCACCTTAATGCGCAAATCATGCCCCTCCCAGGCAGAATCATATCCATCATCAGGGTAGAAGCAAGCATGAACTTCTCCCGAACTATTCAGGCGTTGCAGCGTGCTTGCCCAATAAGTTTGATTCCAACACTCATTTCTTGCTATTGCAGGATTATTCGTTGGCTCATAAATCTTTATAGTTTTAATGTTTGCCTTCCTACTTCTGAGGATGATCGTGTCTGAATTGGGTTGAATTTGTAATATATTAGGTTGGTCCATAAGTTTTGCACGATTTTGATTAAGATATAATTCTCTCTCCTCAAATCTCCGTGACTCGTCCGTAACGCACCGTATAGTAGTGGACTTAAGCTCTATCCATGCATGTTTGAATCAATTCGAGCTTTCACAGAATTCGTGAAAATAATTTTAAAACAGAAATCGGAAAATATGCGCAAAATGAAGTACTTTTTCAAGCTGTGTGTTTTCATCAAGCCAGTGATATCCATATTCTCCCAATTTTTTCAGGAATTACGAAAGGGTTAGGGTGTCAGATGACCACAATAGGTTGGCCGCTAGAGTTCTGTAAGAAAATTAATAGCCTAAAAAGTATGAATTTCGATGAGAGGATCGTGATAGCTGAATTTAAAATTCTGAAGTTCAGAAAGATTGGAGCCTAATCCTCGTATAATTATTACGTTAGCATTGTTGGGGCAGCAGGTATTCAATGCATTGCAATTATGGTCTTTAGGTCTTTTACAACGAATACGCGGGGCCACACACTGAATTCTAGCACACTCACTCGAGTGAACTTTTCGTTTAGACGCATGCCTCTGGAGAAAATGTATCTGGCATCCTGAGACATTAACTGATATAGCATCTCATGTCAACGTACTTCACGCCTACGGCAACGTTTTGGACTTACCTTGCTGCTCGGCGGAATGCTGAGGCTATAAACTGAGTGACCTAGGCTGTGACACTTCCACTTTTAAGCCCTACTAAACCCGTAGAAATAATCAACCAGAGGAATGGGAACGTGCGCTAAAGAGGGTGTCCAAGGCCTCAATAGGTGTGCATTAGTAGGCTTTAGTTACTTAAATATTGACGGACTTTGGGATCAGAATATCAAAGTGGTCAAATCGTGCAAAACTTATGGACCAACCCAATATTTTCCGATTTCAAACCTTACCCAATTGGTGCACAGTGCACAATTCGAGCTTTGTTTCAAATTGTTGCACCATATGGAATCGCACCATATCGGTTATATTCTTTCTGAGATATTTTCAGTTCAAGAAGCATTCTGATTCTGTTACTCACTGTAGAATGCACCAAAACATGGGTGGACTTGAAATGGCCATTCTTCGCACTGGCAGAATGCCAAGATAGAATCGAAGATCGGAAATGTTTTCGGGCAAGTTGTTTCCCATGATTAGCTCAACCAGGCCAAACGCTTCGTTTGAGCATCTTCGTATATGACGAACTAGTTGCAATTTGATGGCATTGTCCTATAAATTTGTAATTAGGTCAATGTTTATTAAATAATGAACTCACAATGTTTTCAAGCTCGGAATACTCGACAATATCGTTTCCGAAATGAGTCGAATATCGGTGGATTCTGATCGAAGTGAGCTGCGAATCTTCCGAATTTGAGAAAGTGCAGGTCAGTGACTTGATCACAGGAAGGGTCGATTTGTTGTCCAGAATATTGAGAACTAGCGAATTCCAGTCACGCGAGATCTGAAAGTGTTTTTTTTACATAGTTTCAGACAAATTTTTACCAAGCGCAATCTGTCAATCGTTTCCGGCTTTCCCACAAGCGCGATCGTCCTAATAATATCTGTAGGCAGGGTAGCAAGATTACGAACGGTAGGTTCTTGTGCGGCCATGGAGAATGGAGTGGGAGACGATTGGTGGACTGCGCTAACTGAGAGACGCTAGCAGAAGCGCGCCAAAATACGCTTGATCGCATCGTAACCGGTTTGAAGTTGTTCCTCTGGCTGGTTTCCGATATTTTTGCTTATGTATCTTGCGTTCTATTAGATCTTCTTTCATAGGTTGGAGGGAGACTGAACACAAACCGTGATCACTTGAACCTCAGTAGGCATGATTTAAATGAATTATCCGCTTACCAATCGCATCCGGTATCCATTGGAATGATCATTCGGTTGATGTCAGATGGCAGAGATGCGGTAGTGAGCCTTGCGATCCTTGTTCATTAGTTATTGTTCTCTATTGCGAGCTATGACCTCAAACAAACAATGAAGTGAATGTACTCTGAAGTGGATGAAAAACATATTTTTTTCGCGCAAATGTTGTCAAACCATTGCGCGCCTCAAAGCAAAAACAACAACAATATAGTATTAACACTTTATCGGCACATAGGAACATTTACAAACACGGTGTGATTATTTTGAAATTTGAATTAGAATCTCACGAAGAATCATGTGAAGAGGAATAAATGCTGTGTTAATACAAAAGTGATCCATTTTATGCATTAACTCAATGACTGTTCATTTCTATATGAATACGAAGATGGTACTCCTCAGCATCGACATTCGGGTCATCGCCGGGGTAGAAGCGACCACTAATTCCCTTCGAGGCACCCAATTGACGCATTTTGTTCTCCCAAAATTCCCTTTGTTCCATTCCGAAGTATCTTCCTCTTCCATAAAATAGATTCGGCTTTTCGAAGAACTTGACGGACTGTAGATTGTCCTTATTGGCCATACCAATTTTGCTGAAACACTTTTTGCAATAATGAAAAAAAGGAACACGCATACGTAAGAGTGAGTCATACATAAATTGAATATTCGCCTCAAAGGCTTGAACGGCAAAAGCTCGCAACAGATCGTTGATTTGTTGCCTGCATCAATTATTATTTGTATCAAATATTATAAGTTATGGACGAACTCACAGACACTCTTCACTGAATAACCGCATGCCTGACATAGTGAGTTTGCAGATGCTATGGTGACCAATGTATTCTCTTATAGCGTTCATCGGCTCCTCATCAGGCATGTATGTTCCTGTTTTGATTTCAACCGAATCGATAGTGTCGTTTGAGCTTCGTCGAATTAGACGCTTCAGTTGAACTTTCTTACAACTTTCTTACTCGCTCTGTAGGTTAGAATCAAGATTAGTTGTGAAACACACACTCACCATTTTATGCAGATTTACGTAACGCACGTTATGAACTCCGAAGTATTTCGAATGCCTGCGTATGGTTACCGCAGTCAGCTCGGCATCTTCTGAACCGGCAAATGTGCATAACAGCGAATCGATCACCGGAAGATCCCTTTGGTTTGCGAGCACAGACACCACTACCGAGTTCCATGCATAAGAAAGCTGAAGTTATCCTTTTTAGCTTGAACTTTTACATCAAATGTATGGTAGAACTCACCAAGCGAAGGTTGTCCATCAATTCAGGTTTTTCCATGAGAGTGATACTCCGAATTATATCCGGAGGTACAGTAGCGAGATTGAGAGTAGTATCTTGCTGAGCAGCCATGGAGAATGGAGTGGGGAGAGGATTGGTGGATGGCGATAGTTTCTCACTTATGAGTGAGAGACGCTAGCAGAAGCGCGCCAAAGGTACGCTTGATCGCATCGAAACCGATTCGAAATTGTACCTCTGGCTGGTTTCCGCTTCTTTTCTCGTTAATGGGTAGAACAATTCAAAAATTTTAAAGTTGTGTGAATTTATTTCGACATTTAAAAGAAGAACATCACGTGCGAAGGTGATTCGAGAAAATATAATTGCTCTTTCTAGTCAAAGGACTATGGGGCCTTAGCTTGTGATGGCAAATTGGGTAGGAAGGTTCTAATAGCGAACAATAGATAGAGACCCCAACGTAGATAGCCGATTTGTTGCAATGGTGTCAAATCTTGGTTCAATACGTCCCTCAGGGTCCCAGTAACATTATACTTTTTACCGTTTGTGATTATCTTTTCTCTGCGCGATGTTATGTCTCTAAAACCACGCGCGCGCAGGCATGGAGCGAGAGGGAAAGGAAGAGGAGAGAGAGAAAAGGGGCGGAGCCTCTCTCGCACGTGTCTCTCTCCCTCCCCCCGCTCTCTCGCTCCGCTCTCCCCGCGCTTGCGAAACGCTGCGGAGAGAAATGATAAAAATCCAAAAAAAATTCTTAAATTCCTAAAATATTCTAATTAGTTATATTTGAGAGGCGCATCTGTACCCGATCACGCTAAACCCCCTAATTGCCGTTTTCAAATCTAAATTATCGATTTTTTCAATCCCAAAATTATCCGATCATGATGCGCCTCGAATCCTTTGTGGGGGATGAAGTTAGCTACCGAAAACACTTTAGAGTAAGCAATTTGGTCAAGTATTCGCAGCGTTTCCCCCTTGCGCAGGTTTTACTAAGTTTGCTATCCCATCGAAGTGGGCGGAGCTTGGCGTCTCTAACAATAGACCATCATTTGTGAGTAGTTGTCTATAGTCGAATGAAGGATCTACTCGAGGATCTAAGAGGTAAAGTATAGACTGCTTGATTTTTTCAATCTCCTCGTGGATTCGCTTGGTAGAATTTGCAATTTCTTGCCTATATACCGATGGCTCGTTATGCTTTGCGAAGATTCGCAAATGATAATCACCATTATTTGAATCATTTCTGTTTGGTTTTAGGAAAAGCGACGATTGTGGTAGAAAATGCCGAATCGCAAAAAGTAGGCTATCATTTCTGAGAATTTGACTCAGATTGAAAGAGGGATCTTCCCGGAAAAGGTGAAGTAAAGCCTGCTTAGTCGTTTCGATTTCCTCACGAAATCTCTTTGTCGAATTGGCAATTTCTTGATGGCAGATCGATGGATCTATCCTCTTTGCAAAGATTTGCAAATGATGTCCACCATAACCCGGGTTAAAATTTGCACATGAAAGCAATGACTTGTTCAAATGTTGGACGTAATACTCCCAGATTTTCCTGTCGCACTTAAAGTATGTATTGGATTTCAATTTATGTTTGTAGTCGTCAAATTTTATAGACTGAGGAGCATGCATCACTTTTTCGATGAAGGTTCCTGTGAATTTATTTGCTGCATTGATCTAACAACTTGACTCACTCAACATATCTTCGTCTTTCGACAAAACTTCAATTTCGAAATGATGTGTTGCGTTGAATTTTGTCAGATCGGCTAGGGTTTTTCTGAAACATTTCTTAGAATATCAATTAAACTCCAGGATGAAAAAGAGGCTACTAACCGAGCGCATTCATCGAATTTGAGTAGGCCTGCGATTTTGACGACACGGACTGGAATATTGCCCACGTATGACCGAATCAGGTCGTTAATTTTAGCATCAAAATTGCGTTTAATTGGAAGGTTTAAATGCAGCGTTCCAATTTTCACACAACGCCGTAAAATCCGGAGGAGTCTCAGGTCCGCATTGTAGTGGTGAACAATAGTCTCGGTGCCACCAAACTTCGAACGGCGTCCATAAATGATCATGTCTAGACTGAGTTGAAGACTACGTCTCGAGTCGTTAAAATTCAAACAGAGAAAGTCCATTTCAGGCAACCCTCTTCTGGTTTTGAGTAACTCATCAACCAGTGATTTCCATGACTTTGAGATCTGAAAACAACCCAAATACTGCGGTCTCTTCTGAACCACTAGGCAACGTGAACATCTTCATCATAAAAAGAGAAGTTCCCAACTGTGAGATATAGCAGTAAAACATTTGCTGACTTTCCAATCGCATATTGTCAATAAATTCTGGCTTCTCCATTTGAATGATCATTCGGACGAGGTCAGATGGCAGAGTGGGGAGTGTGAGAGCACTCTCGTCGTTGTGATCCATTCCGAGTAAGGATTATGAAGCAAGTAACGAAGCAAAGCGTGAGCTGGGGTCGAGGAGGAAATACCACAGTCTTTCGCGCGCTACGTTTCATATAATATCTTATTTGCGCCACCCGCTGTGTGCTAAAAACTTGTAGGTAGAAGAATACGAACGAAGTGGAAAAATCGTAAGATGGAAACTTTCAGAAAGGCGTGTCGCTAAAGAACCTTTTAGGATTTTGCGTTACTTTCATTGCATCGATATTTCATGGTAATATCATATTGGTAAAAATTCATTAATTCCAATAAAGTGTTTCACAACAACAAATGAGAAATGAGCAGTCAGAAAAAATATCGTGTATGCCGTGAACGGATTCAAACAATTTCAAACACTGTGCAAATTACAATTAATATAGATTCGCAAACTGTATTCGCTAACAGCTGCATTATTCTCATCTACCGGATAGAATAGAGCCTGCATTTTCCCCGATTCATTTAGCTCTTGAACAAGATTCTCCCATTCGTTTCTTTCAGTTCCGAAATAATATTCTAGTGGAACAGCAGTTGATTTTCCATAAATCTTTCCCGACTGCGAAGTTTGCATAATTTCCTCAGTAAATGTTTCTAAATGAGTACGATTAAGGTTCATTGTGAATCATTATGATCCCACTGAAATGTTTCACATCCATAAGTTTTGTTTGAAGTTCCAAATGCTGCACTGAATTGGTTTTGATAAGATCAGCGAGTGGTTCACTATAATTTTAGCTGTTTCGATGCAATTTCTCCTTTATAGTTGTCCTTACCTTGTATCTTTGTTGAAGTACCCGTAATTGGAGATCTTCAGTACGTGCACTCGAGTAGTGTTTATGTACTGTCCGAGACTACGCAACACTATGTCGTCAAGCTTAGGCAAATTAAGATGCATTGTATTTATTTTGGAGCATCGACGAAGCTGATACTTCAGCAAGTTATCGACTATTTTCGGTGCACCTCCAGCTGTTCTTTTTGGCTGAAATGTTTCTTCGTTTCAAAAAAATAACAACTGCGCAACATTTGCTATAACTCACAGCTCTCCCGTCTTTCCGCTTGTGCAAATTTGAATGAACAATACGGTCCAAACCTAAATATTTAGAACGTCTCAAAAGGTGGACTTTCGTCAGAATAGGCGCCCAACAATATCCGTCAAAACTGCACGTTAATGTTTCAACCAGGGGCAATCGTTCCTTGGAATTGAAATACTCTAAGATGAGTGAATTCCATTCTGAAGAGATCTGAAAACTGATTCAAATATTCTAATCCAGTGTATTTTCTTACCAGTCGGAAGTGGTCGATCGATTCCGGTTTCTCCATCTGTATAATTATTCGGATGATGTCTGCAGGCAGAGTGGCGATAGAGAGAGCATCGCATTCCTCGTAGGCCATTGCGAACGAGTACTCTGAAGTTAACAACGAGGGAGAGCATGCGTCGGAGCGGAGATCTTTCGTGCGCCTATTTTATATAATCTCTTTTAGTACCAGCCGCGGTGTTCCGCAATCGCACGAGTTTGAAAATTAGAGAAAAAAAAGGCGAGAATATTCCCAAATTACCTCCACTAAATTGATTGATTCCTTGTTAGTCGTCACGAGCGGTTCCCTCTCTATTTCTCTCTGATGGAAAGCGGTTCCCCCTAATACCCCTCGTCTCTGCCAACGACTCATCAAGAGAAATCCCCATCCAAGCCGGAGTGGTCACCGTGTGATGGGTATGACCTACTAAGCTGTTTGGTCCCTCGGATTCTGGGTTCAATGATTCTCGTTCAAAGATAGATCATTCGACCCTGGAGGACTCAAGCTCAAAGAAGAATCTAGAACACGCCTGGAGGCACTTCCAATCTAGTGAGATTCCTTCAACGAGCGATTCCATCAAGTCCTATCGCGGTCCGGAAGATCGGAGACCTTTCTCCAGCCATCTAATGGGTCTGTGACAAGGAAAGAAGACCGACCCCCCCCCACCACGAACCTGGTCAAATGACTTTCAAAAGAGAAGAACCTATCCATCCTGAAACCCATCTTGATCTGCGCCCTGAAAGCGACACAGATAAATATTGTATTGTATTGTAATTGATTGATTTACCAAACTGGACCAGACATAATAATTGTTTTATATAAAAGCTTTATCGGTTTATTATTAAAATTGACAACAACGGTGAACGCATTTGAGAATTCAGAAACATGGTTTAGATTGTTATTCATAGTCAATTAATTTTCACATGAATGCGCAAGGCATAGCCGTTAACCTTATCCTTTTGATCGTTGTCAGGAAAGAAATGAGCTTCAAATTCTCCCGAATTATTCATGTGTTGTATGGCGTACTCCCAACTTGCCAAGAAAAAATGTCTATCGAAACCATTATGCAAGTTGCTTGCTTTCTCATAAATCTTGATTGTTTTTAGAAACTTTTTTGCTTTCTGGACAAACTCTACTGAAATCGGTGTATTTCTATTTTAGTTTTCAAAGTTCTACACATACCTAACTCGCCGTAGAGGATGAATTGGGTTGTTGCTACAAATTCCTTCACTTGGTGGAACCGCACCAAGTCGATTATGTCTTTACTGAAAAATTATTGATTTGAAATCGCATATTGATTTCATAACTCACTTAACAATTCTTCTGAAAAGAGGAGTGCCCGAGACAATCATCCTTCGTATGGGCATGAGTCCCAGATACGTTCGTAGATCAGCAATGCTTTCGGGAAGGTACAGTCCAAATTTCAATTCAACCACATCAAAAGCTTCATTTGAACATCGCCTAATGTGTCGAATCAATTGCATTTTGTTATATTTGTCCTGTTATATTTGTTCACGTTTTTTTCCTTAAAAATGGCGACTCACAATGTATTCCAGCCCTGAATATTCGATGCTATCCGCTCCGAAGTGTTTCGAATGTCTGCGTATCGTTGTCGCAGTGAGCTCGGGATGGTTTGGATCGCTGCTGACAAAAGAGCACACCAGCGAATCGATCACCGGAAATTCCCTTTGGTCTGCGAGAACCGACACCACTACCGAGTTCCATGCATAAGATAGCTGAAGTTATCATTTTTAGCTTGAACTTTTACATCAAATGTATGGTAGAACTCACCAAGCGAAGGTTGTCCATCAATTCAGGTTTTCCCATGAGAGTGATCCTCCGAATTATATCAGGAGGCAACGTAGCGAGATTAGGAGTAGTAGGAGTAGCGGCCATGTCGATTGGTGCGAGAGATGAATGATGAGAGTGAACTAACGGATGCGCCATTAAGAAAAGGACGCGCCCAAGCACCCAAGCCGCTTTGCCGCTCAAAAACACTTTGAAACAGGTCGTCTGGCAAAGCTTGGCTCCGTCTGTCACTAATTACTCATAAGGGGCAATGTATTATTGTTACCATGCATAGCATGAAGATTTGAATGACTTTATCAAACAAAGAATATCATGGCAGCATGAAATTGGAACATCTAGGGCAAACTATGAGAACAGTGAGTATCGATCATCCTCCTTTGCTGTGACTTTTGTCCCTGGCTGGGGGTCCTGAATTAAACGATTTGTGTACCCTGTTTGTGATTTTCTGCGTTTTTTTCGATTCGTTTCTAGTGATTCGTAGTAGTAGATAGTTCATGATTATGGAACATATTCTATGAATTAACTTGAAAATTAGCTCACTTCCACCCCACGTCACCGCCATGTCCGGGCCCCATCCCGCTGGGCCTGGAAAATCATTGAATTCAAACATTTCAGCTAGATTTCAGGAACAAATGATTCAAAAAACGGGCTAAAATGGTTAAAAATGAAGCAAAACTCACAGAACAAGCCGAAGAAGCATCCTATGACCGCATCCACGCTTGCAATGCTCATCAAGAGCAAAAGAAGAACGAGACAGAATTTAGCGCTAGGCATCGTTGACTGACGAAATTCTGCAAAATCGTGTCTTTATAGTGGCAAATGTTTTCGCCCCTATTAGAGGCGGATTGCTCATCTGGGGGGATCCACATCCGTCTGCACTCACATTGGTAATCCTCGATGTGTCTCTGGATATTGTGCGATCGTGGTTCTATTCGTGAAATGCTCGACCAGACGTGGCCAAACATGTGTTTTCCAATTAAATTCTCCGTTCTGGCACATTGTCGAACGTAGCGATGCAGGTGGACAGTGGTCTAGTCTGTGCGAAGGTTTTTGCAGACTATTCTTTGTTAGAAACGAACCAACGCTTGCAACTCAACATCAGAGATCCCTGAATTTCCAATATCTGCATGAGATAATGAGGAAAGGTTATAACCGAAAATGATCAATTTTCGCACAGACGAAGAAGAAATGTGAGTTTCATCGACGAAGCTTTGTTCGTCCGAGGACACTTTCTACAATCCGTCCGCTGTGCACTTTCACTGGTCATTCACCTCTCGCACCTTTTCGCACCTTTCGAAGTGTGTCTATCGATGTTAATCCTCATCCACTACATAATTCTGTGCGGACGTTGGTTGTTTTCCATTTTCGAAGGGATATTATGCAAGGGATTGTTTCGGTGCTGTATTTGGAAATATTTGCAGTATGATGCAAAGAGATGTTTCATTCTTTACATCCAAGTTTTCAAACAGTATCGGCCACCGAATTTTTCGAATATAAGGTGTTGAATGAGGAGAAAAAAGGTGAAGGTGCTGCAAAGGCAATCCATTTTTCAGTTGCACGACAATGCTAGGTGTGGCCCACAGGTAAGATCAGCTGTTAGGCCAGCTATTGAATGAGGAGGGGCGATATTCAATGTGAAGTGCTTGCGTACTAGGCGATCTCTCGGTGTTGATCCAGATCTCGTGTCATTGCTTTTCTGTGCGTATTATGTGCTGGTTCATTTCGTAGTCTCCCTAACCTAAACACTGCTGGTGATCATTGACTGTTGAGGTATGAACCACTTCAAACTTTTGGGATGGAAAAATGAGAATGACGCGGCTGGTGTTTGGAGTGCAGATTAGCTTGAAAAGGGCCAGGCGTTCGCTATTCATTCTTCTCTCAATTCTCAATGGACGAGCAGGAACTGAATCTCGCCACAATTCCAGCGGATATCAAGAGGATCACAATCCAAATAGAACGACCGGAGTCAATAGACAATATGCGCTTGGTGAGTCATCGCTCTTGTATGGGGTTTGAAAGTAAAAAAAATCTCGTCGCAAATCTCGATCAATCTGAGAGTTTCCTGAGGGTATGTTTTGTTTTTACGTATGATTATCATAGAGAATATCGCAATAATTCAAGAATATTGTTGGGTTACGAGGATACTTGGACAGAAGACTCCAATGCATTCTTCAACGAAGCTCAGCAATAAAAGAAATGCATTTAGCGTTGCCTAATATTTATGGCAAAACGCTCAACACATTGAGCCAATATCTTCAGGCCAGCAATCTGTCAGTATTTCAGTTGACGATAACTACAGATCATATTTTCCATGTCTGCGCTATGTGAGTTAATTATTTACGGTTGCTCCTCAAATTCAATCTCAAATTAGTTGAATGTTGCAGTAAAGCGATAGGCTCCTTCATACGAGCTCATAATGTGCAATACTTTCGAGTCAGACCGAATACGGTGCATGAGAATGATTTATGTGAGTTGATTGTTCGTCGTAAAATCTCAATCAGCGTTTGCTCAGGGCACTTCATCATACACACCATACCGTATCTTCAATCAATCATTATCTACGAAGACCGTAATGGTCCACAATGGGGCTTGAGCGAGCTAGCACGGGAGTTCTGGAACGAATTCGCCCAGAAAATGAACGAAACGGGCTTTGTTAGCGCTAGGTTCATCTATGCAGATGCATTTGATTGGCAGTTCACAATACGTGCTTTGAATCCAGATTGTATGCGACTGATTTCTACAGTGAATGCATGTTGTAAGGGACCCCTTCGATTCGTGTGAAACGATAAAGTACATTTCAAAACGCACAATCAGAGCAAGAAACCTCGGTGACAAAACTATGAAGATGTTGAAAAGATAACGAAGTTGAACATTTTATAGTGTTCGCTGTGTAGGGCATCTCGCTGGAATAGCATCAATATTTTGAAAACTACGCAGCTGGCGCAAATAGCAATATCCGTTGTGTTCGCGTTCTTTTCGAACGTAAGGGTCTCCTCGAAATCTTCCTCGTATCTTCGCGTGCCCATCCATTCTCTATCTTGATCGACTTCGGGTTACCGTCCATCATGGCTACTACACGAAACCTTAAGCTCACCCTTGTCACCATACCGCCGGATATAGTCCGGTCAATAATTTCATTGACCAACTCCCTGGAATTGGAAAACGCCCGCTTGGTGAGCAAACGATTTATTTATATTTAAAATATTTCCAATTCAGATATCGCCTGCATGGAACTTGTTGGTGACCGACGCTTATGATACAGCTAAACTACACACACTGCGGTGCTTCTACTCATTCACCCGTCACACTGGACAATGGAGCACGAGCAAGATTAGATCGATGAGGGTTCTCTGCGAAAACCCAAAACATTCCTGGAAAATCCATGACAAGGTACTATCTCTCATCAATTTTTAACCAAATCCCTTTGAAGAATCTGAGCTCTAAGCGTGGTCAGATGTTGATGAAATTGCTTCGTCGAAGCTCAAGTGTTAAAGTACTCGAACTAAATTTGAAAGAGATTAATACGGACACTCTGAATACTCTGTCAAACTACATTAGTAGTGCGCAAGTGCAAACTCTCGAAGTCTCGGGCTTGATCTTTTTCGGAACCTCCCTCGGAACCAATACGTAAAATAAAATAAAATAAAATAGATGTAATAAAAATCATTTCAGTGATGTTCTGATTGACTTCATGAAAGCCAAGAAAAAGAGTCTAGAAATCGGAGCTGTAAATGTTGATGATAATTCTTTGCGTGAGATAATTTCGTCAAAACATGCAAGAAATTGTTGATTCCAGATAGTTTCATAACAAAAGCGATGAACTTTCTTCAATCGATCAAGATTTATGTGGAAGGAGAACATTTTCAAAGGCCATGGTTCACGCTGTCAAAAGATTTATGGGAAGGTTTTGTTCACGAACAGAACATTATCGGAAAGTATGCTGCCCACTTCTATCCCAATGAGGATCCCAATAGCGATTTGAATCTGAAAGTGCATATTGAAGTGCCCTCTTAAGTCAAACTAAAGAGAATGCAACCCTCATCTTGTTTACTTCTTCTGAAGCGCTGATAAAAGATCTTGAACGTTTTCCACACGCGAATTGTCAGTTCGTTAAGGATACCGAAATCGACATGCTCTTACAAAAACGTCTGGATGCTTATCAAATTGAGGATTGACAAATGTCTATTCACAGTAAAGACCGTATTACGCGTCGTTCGTTACGCGGGCTTTTCCTGGGTACTGTTTTGACTCTGTGTGAAACCAGCAGCTGCGAATTACAGACAACACTTGGCTTGTTTTTCGAAAATTCGTTAGCGTCTCCGCGTGGCTTTCCTCTTTTCCCGCTCTTCGCAATGCCAGTTCATTCCCCAATTCTTCCTCCCTCTCCTTTCATAGTTCAATCATCAATCATGCCAACTTCAAGAACCCCTGAGCTCACTCTTGCTACGATACCTCCTGATATTACCCGGATTATCATTGACCACACTTCAGCGGACACTCTGGGCAGTGCGCGCTTGGTAAGTAAACCATTTGCTATTGTTATTGAGAGTTTCCAACTCAGATTTCGCATGCTTGGAATTCGCTGGTGCTTAATGCTTATGACAAAATCAAAATCGACGCTCTTTGCTGCCGCTACTCATACGACCGCCGTTCATCGTTTAAAAGTGTGCTTTCAGGGATGAATTGTATGGTTGCGAACAAAAACCATTCCTGGATAATCTACGAAAAAGTGCTGTTAATTTTTAATAACTTTTAGAGATTTTTTAATGCTCATGTTATTGCTCTTTTCAGGACCTGAGTTCGATACGTGGTCGGACTCTGACCAGATTGCTTCACCAAAGCTCAGCAATTAACGTGCTCGAGCTAGATGTGACGGATATAGAATCTGACACGCTCAGTTATCTGTCAAAATACATTGAGCATGCGCAAGTGCACACTCTTAGGATCCTAAACTTGTTCTCCTTTGGGTAAATAGAATGAACCAGTTGAGATATTGTAAAAACATTGCAGGGACCTTCTCCTCGACTTCATTCGAGTTAAGAAAGTGCAACATTTGGAAATAACGACAGAAGATATGTGTAATGAATCAATGCGTGAGGCAATAACTTTAAACACATTTTAAATTCTTCAAAAACTTAGGCGACTTTGTCGGAGAAGCGCATAAACTTCTTCGATCAATCAAGGTTTTTGAAATTCATGAGGAGATCCCATGGTGCATGAGCATCATGGGAGCCAAGGCGCTATGGGAACCATTTGTGGAAAAATTGAACACCGGAGCGCATATCGCCCATTTATATTCATATGACGAAAGTCCCAACACCGATTCAAAGCTTAAACTCCATATCGAAAAACGTGCTTAGCTCAACGTCACAAACCGAAAGGAATGTTTCACTCCAATTTCTAACTTCTAATTTGACAACCAATATAATGTTTACACGCTATTCAATGTTTCTTTTGATAATTGACTTTGTCTCAAGTTCCTGATTTCGTCGTTATCCTCCAATACTTCAGTTTAACGTATGCTTATCTATTTTATATGATTCACTTCGAAACCTTTTCCGCGCATTATACTGTGTATCTGGTACGTCTCTTATTACAGTTTTGGTACATCTCCTATTTTAGTTCTCAGTAGCCAATTCTCGACACAACCCCCCTGGTACCTCTACCAATACTAATTGGATTAGGGTTGGAACGCCTTTTTTAGAGGCAAGTCAAGCAGCTGTCATGAGCTGCATTTTCTATTGAAGTTATGTACTTTTCGAAAATTCATTGGCTTCTCCGCGTCGTTTTCTTCTCTTTACCTGCCACAATTCCAATTCTCGCTCAATTATCTTCGTCGCTCCACCATCCATCATGGCATCTACGAGAAACCATGATCTTACTCTTGCCACTATTCCACCAGATATCACCCGTATGATAGTTGCCCTGACTTCGGTGCTACCACTCCTTCAATCAGCATGCGGAGCAAGGGAGTCCAAGCACGCTAAGAACGATGAAGTCTATCTGCGCAAGCAAGAATCATTCATCACCCCATTGAAAGGAAAAGTGAGAATTATATTCCGAAGCACCATTTTTTTCTCTTTTTGCAGGACCTGAGCTCTACGCGTGGCCGAAATCTGATCAAATTGCTCCGACGAAGCACAATAGTCAACGAGCTTGAGATGAATTTGACAGAAATCGATTTTGAGATCCTTCACACTCTGTCCAAATCCTTAGGTTCCGCCAAAGTCCAAACTCTTGAAATTGCAAGATTGCTCAACTTCGCAGGAAGCACTGGGTAATGTCAAATCGACACTCCTGCACATCACTTAAATTACCGCCATCCAACCCCGACCACTAACTCTGCGAGAAACCATTTTTTTTGGGAATACCTGAAACTCAATTCATTTTCACCCCAGTGTCCCGAGAGATGCAGGAGCGCCGGTAACTCGAATGGCGTTATAATATATCCAGGTTTCAGAAACTTCCTACTTGCGTTCATGCAGGTTATGAAGGTGTCACATTTGGAAATCACGATTTCGAATCTTCGTAACGAATACTTGCGTGAGACCAGAACTATTTGGTAGATTTTTTTTCAAAGGTTTAGGTGATATCATCGAAGAAGCGATGAAATTTCTACGATCCATCACGGTCTATGAAGATTATCCCGAGACCACTTGGTATGTCTTCGACAGGGAATTTTGGAGACGCTTTGTGAAAGAACAGAACGAACAGAACGACTCCGGAAAGTTCTTTGCACATCTATTTCCAAATGTCAAGAATCCTAACACCGTGTCGAATCTTAAACTTCAATTTGAAATTCGTACAATGTCAGAAACTAAAAAAGGCCTTAGTTTAAAATAAATTAACCATCGTTACTACTAATCGATTATCAATTCGTTTAAACATGCTCCGTGTTTCTCTTTCTGTGATAAAACACTTTTTTGATTAATATTTTATCGCTACTCGTTTAACAAATTTAATGAAAACTATGTGTAATTACATGCATGAGCAAACGTTTAAATTTAAGTACAGAGAGTAATAAAATGGTTGATTCGCATGAACATGGAATGTGTAAGTGAAAGACTTTGAGCAAATCAGTTATCATTTTACATTTTGCTCAAAGTGAAAACTACAAAGCGTCAAATGAAGAACATACTCATGGACAATTTGTTGGCCGGAATTTACAGGAGTCAAAGAAGGCGAATGAGAGGGGTGTGAGATGGAGGCATACTATTCATTTCACACACTCTCTCACCGGTCAGAGAGGCGAGAGAGTGTGTGAAGCGGAGAGACGGCGACCCGCATATCGTGTTCTCGTATCAATGATGCTGATGTCGATGGGGTTGTCCTCTGTGATGGTGCTGCTGCTGCATCGGCTGCATCAGTTGAGGAGGGCCTTGCTGCTGGCGAACACTGCAAATTGAGGGAACAGTCTTTGATCTTTGAACTTTTTTTGTCGCGGATGATTGCCATTTGTTGGTTACGACGGACTTCCGCTTCTTGATAACTCTCGCTATATTTTTATGGAAAACTGGAGCTTTACGGAAATGAACGAACGAATGAAAGGACTCACGTCAACATCGTCCAGTCGTAGACGTAGTCGTACACGAGGCTCTCCCTCCTGAATTTAGTTCACATTAATCAATGACGCTGTGTTCTTCCGAGTCCACTGTAACTTCTACTCTCGGTACATCTTCAAAAATATTTGAAGATCCTCTCTAAAACGCACCTGAACAACGTCCGGAACATGTTCTTGATGTGCACGTAGTCCGGTGCCTCCTCGAAGCCCAGTTGTCGACAGTAAAGGAGGTAGGAAGAGAAGGTTTCTGGAAGATTCTTAATTATTATAGTTGAGTTTATCCGCCCGTACTCAACAGAACTGGCAAACTCGCAATTCCACATTAAATACAGACTAAATCTCTCAAGGAGTGACCGTGTAGAACTATCTCACCAGCTCCAGGAAACCCTCCACACAACTCTTCTACCGTCGTCGAGATCTTCTTCTCCGAAATCTTGTCGTACTTTTGTCGCTTGGTCGCTGCTCGGAGGCCCTTGAATTACGATTTTGTTATCAGTCAGCAAATCTATGGAATCGGTGAAACGCACATCCCAAAGTTCTGGATAAAACATTTCCTTAGATTCGTTCTGTCACTTCCTTCTCTACCTTCCTCCCGATCGGGAAAAGGGTAAGCACTCGTTTTCAAGCAACTAAAGCTGGATCGATAATTGGTCACCTGCCACGGCAGAGTTCCTCTGTTGAAGTACATCAGGACGTATCCCAGTGATTCCAGGTCATCACGGCGAGATTGCTCTGGAACGGATTGCACTACTACACTAAAACCAATTTCTCTTCTCGCTGCCAAAAATCATTGTTCTAATTATACGATCAATCTACTGCCTCTTATAGCTTCCCCGATGCGTTTCATCACTCCAACTATGTTCTTCGCACCCAAATTTCTTTGTTTTCGTCCTGATAAAATTGATACTCACCGACTCCCTTGTGCGTATTGACCGACGCATATCTCGCAGTTCCCGTCAGATTCTTGTCCTCCCTGTAGCCAATGTGCTTGCCGGTCGCGTTGTCTCGGTACTGCTTGGCGAGGCCGAAATCGATTATCTGAATTGTTGAGATAAGTTTCAGAGTGAGCCTTTCCGTCCAGGAAAATACTATCTGTCGTTATCATTTCTTCCTATCTTTTCTCATATAATGCAAATACTGAGCAAATACAAGATGATGGTCATCTAATCACCCCAACAACATGCATATCTCTAAACTCTAAACAATCCCGAGATGTTTTGCCGACTTGAGATGACTTGAGATATCGAGTTGCCTTCTCACCTTGCCCACGAGTCAAAACCAGAAATCTATTGAAGTTATCGAAAAACTCACGTAAACCAGATTCGCCCTCCTGCCCAGTCCCATCAGGAAGTTGTCCGGTTTGATGTCTCTGTGGACGAAGTGCAGTCGGTGGATGAACTCGAGACGGGAGATCTGCAAAATGGTATCGAATTCTATTTTAAATTCGTCGGCAAAACCACTATAGAGTCTATTCAATAATCAAAACTGTCCCTCAATAACGCATTGCCATCGCTTTATAGATCACAAACATAAGAATATTGCAAGATATTTCGGTGCATTCGTGGTGTGTTTCATGAAACCAACAACTGACCATCTGATCCGCCAACTGCAGCACCGTCTTCAGTGAGAATCGTCGCTCGCAGAAGTTGAAGAGGTCCTCAAGAGGATGGATTATACATGGCTCTCCTTCGGACCTACAGAGATGTTCTCTCTCAATTCTGGTGTGTTTTCATCGGTCAGACTGAATGAGATAATGTGGGAAATGAAGATAATTAGATAACCCTCATTACCTCCAACGACGGCCCGAGCAGCTCCATGACCATGACGTTGAACTCGCCGTCGTACCCGTTCCAGAAGACCTGATAGTTGATGTTTCGAATCTGTGTTGGTTTTATTTCAGTAAGTGCATTGAATGTGTTTCACAAAACCTACATCAACAGATGATATATAAGATCTGCAGTGCTTCCGACTTTTAGTAGTAGTTCCGACTGGTAGTTCTAAAACCATATCTGAGTTATGCTCACCTTTGGTATTCCAATTCCTCCGCTCAATATCTTGTACAACCGCACTTCGACGTGCAGTTGTGGATGACGGGAGGTGAAGGACTCCAACTTGACAGCGACCTCCTCATTGGTGTGGATGTCTTGACCTGGAAATGCACACTTTTCAGATGAGATCTTTTGTTTTCTTTGGGGGTCAAGGCAAAATCTAGGAACGTATCGATTGACTCATTCGTGTGGATGTCTTGACCAGGAAATGCACACATTCCGCAAGCTCATTCTCCTTTCTCACTAGACTGTTCTCAGTGTACTCGTGTGCACATTTGATTCTGTATGACAGATCAGTTCTCTAGTAGCAATCACTGAAGCATTCATTTTGCTGCGCTACTTCAGTTGCGTGAGAGGAAAGCCGAGGGGTGAAAGAGTGTTTCTTTCACACACGCCTCCGCTACTCTCTGCGCGCCATCTGACCCGTGGGAACTGATTCTGCGACAAGGAACCTCCTTCATAACCCATTTATCACGAAAAAATGCCATGAGAGCCCTATCACTTCCTGGTTCCGACTATACAAACACTCATGCTCACGCTCAAGAGAAGGGTACACTGAATGATAAGAACACAGCGTTCTGCCTCGACCGACACTGGTATCGATATCCCTTTGCCCACCCTTGACTGTATAGAGCAATCTGGGTCAGATTGCAGTGAGAAGAAGGAAAAAGCGAGCAGGTAACAGCAGAAGGAAATGATTAAAAAAGAAAAGAGGAATCGGGAGAAGGAAAGAAAGCAAAGAACTCACCGAGATAGATGTCTCCGAATGTACCCGATCCGATGTTTCTGCCCAATCGGTACTTCTGGCCAACCCGTATGTCCATGCCCGCTGAAATTTACATTTTTTAGCGATGAAGAATCTAACAAAATGCAAGATAGTGCGATGTTATGGCGATAAAATAGCGGTTTCGAGGGTAACTAACAGCGAAAATTTGACCAACGTGATCAGAATCCATTGAAATGGAGTTTGCAAGAGCCAGTAAAGACAGTAATACGTATTTCGAAAAGAGTGGGCAGAATTTTGAGGCAAAACAACCGCTTATCGCTCACATTATCGACCGAATGCGGCCCGAACGAGCCCGAAAACACGAAAACACGTGACGAACGCGCCGCCAAGGACTAGCGAGCGTTCCCAGCCGAGAAAAAGGTCGGGACCAACCCAAATCCAAGGGATAATCACTAGAAACCAAGCGGGTGGCAGCAGTATTCGACTGTGACCGCGGACAATATTCGAAAGAACGGAGGGGCCCACTCTTCGTGCCGAGAGCGGCGAGAGAGCGCAGAGAAAGGCGAGAGAGCAGGGGAAAGGGAGAGAGTTTGTGTGTCTGGCGTCGCCTCTATACTGCGGCGCGCGGTTTTTCTCTAGTGTCTGTGCACTCTCACTTTTACACAGTCTCTCGTCGGTGAGATAGAGTGTCTCTCTAAGAACGCATCCTGTCAGTAGTAATAATATAGCCCTCGGCCTCCAATCCATCCATCTTCTCTGCTGCTGTTAGTCCCGACTATTCCAAGGACACTGACGTGCGTGAATTTCCTCTGTTTCTCGCATACGTTCCTTTCATGGAAAATCCCAGTATGATCACACTGGCTAACCTACCCGGGGATATTATTCGACAGATCATTCGGGAGGTACCACCGGAATTTGTAGATAGTATGCGGCTGGTAAATATTTGTAATCCGTTTGCTCATTCTAATCAGACACATTTGAGATATCCATCAACTGGAACACTCTAGTGCGCGAATTCCTTTCTCTAAGAAACAATTTCCCTGTGATCGACCAACTTATCTGCCAATTTAAAACACGGACCTATCCGTCTGGAGAATACGCCTATGATACGGTCGATGTACTCGTAAGCAGGAAAAAGTTTCCTAGCAATTGCATAACGATTGTGCAGGTACAATGTTGGCAGAAATATTTTTTTTTCAAAATGAACCTTTTGCAGAATAAAGATGGAAACGAAAGAATAGGCTCTGACTTGGATCTCGCTCGCAAACTTCGTCGAGCTTCTCACATTGAGATGATGGAACTAAATGTGCGCGAGATTCGAGCAGGAACGTTCGCCACTTTGCGAAAATATCTCAATAGACAAACGGTTCGAGTAGTGAAGATCAGTGGTTCGTATCTAATCGGCACAGAACCTCAGTGAGCCAAATATATTCATTATCATTGCAATCAGAATTCATGAAAAGTCAAGTAAATCGTTTGCAGCACCATCATTAATTTGACTTGTAAATGCAACGTTCAAGAGTTTGAAGCAAGAGACATGAACTTGGAGTTCTCCTCAATAGGTAAGACAAAAATTTGAAAGAAGTGTGGTAAAAATCAAACTCAATAATTTCCGGTAATTTTATACTGAAATTCGAGAGAAATGAAATGCCAAGTCTAAAGTCGATCAAGATTTATGTCACAAAAATGTGCGACAACATTGTAAAGGTTCATAGAAAACTGAGTGAACTTATCGATCAGAGAAACATCCGAGTGCATCTCGCTGCAGCACCCGAAAGTGGTTCCCGAGCATGTTCGTACCCTTATTTCATACATATTGAGAGAATTGATTTTACCGTTGACTGATAAAATATACGGAAAGTATCCCTGGCACTTAATGTTGTTGCAGCGGATATATTGTGATATATTTATTTTGATGATTATGTTTAGCACCTTTTTATTTGTATTGTTGTTGTTTAAATTCTATGCGTCCTCATGTGTTCCCTACTGATAGAACATCTTTCGAAAAAAATGTGCATCAGTTTATTCGAGTTGTACGTAAATTCATAATTGCAGTCTCCAGGAGAGAAATGATGAGATCAAAGGGTCTCAAGTAGAGCTTATAGGGAAATTAGGTCAGTCAGAGAACATAAGGAGGGTGGTGTTGCAGTTACTATCACAACTGCGAGAAGGGAGAGATCGTTTGAGAAATCCGGGATGGGTAGTCGCCATCAAGGGTCGCGCACCCGAGGGCAACATCGAAGGGGAAGGGGAATCGAAATCGGGGACTCGGGCCTGAAGGGGTTAGCCCAGAAAGGAACCGGGAGAGGGGTTGGGTGGTTGGTTTTGTTCAAAAGAAAGCGGTGCTACATCGCTCTCGAGATCATCGATATGACTAGCAGACGGGAAGCGGAGATCGGGTCGAGGGAGAGAGAGCAGGAGAAGAATGGAATCGGAAAAGACAAGGAGGTGAGTGCAGGGTGCGGGCAGAGTGAGGAGGACGAGCAGGAGAGGACGGGCTGGCAGCTCTACTGCACGGAGCACCAGAACTCCTGAATCGATTTCTATTAAACCTTCGAAGACGTCTAAATCGATCAATAATCGATCCATAATCAATGGTTGCTTACCCTGTAGTTGCTCTCCTCGCACAGGCCCTTGCAGCAGATGGCGCGCAGCTCGATGTCGTTTGCTGCAATGAAACAGCATGCTCTTACAGTTTGATCTCTCTTGTTTTTCTTCTCATCGAGCCTAACGAATTACAGTTGAAAATGACAAAAAAAATCTACACTCCTTTTTTTGGCTCAAACTGTCTTCACAAAGTATTCTCTGAGCGATCGCTCGCCGGATCAAACACAGCGAGATTCTCAATTTACTCACTCGGGAAGGCATATCCATGCCACTTGGCCACTCTGATGCCCAGTCTGTACGACAGACAGTCCTCCACGGTCCTGAACGGATTTTGAATAGATCCTCTTCCATCTCTCTAATGCTGCACTAAAAAGACCCCCCCTATTGGTTAGACTGTTGATTTTCTCGAATTTGCTGTTAGTTTTGCCATGGAACTGACTCTGCCCTATCCCAGATGAGTCCTCTTGTTCTTCATTCTATCAGCAAATTCAGAAGTTCCATTTCCAATTCCCTTAAACTCACTTGGGATAGTACTCGTCCGACGCGGCGATGATGCGCTTCGTGCACGACTGCAATGGGGATTTTAGTATTATTTTGATAATTAGGTCACTCTTTTTCCTGGTTTTCCTTTTCGACGCACACTGTGAGTGCTCTATTAACGGCACTTTTCTAGTTCTCCGGTCGCTCATTCATAAATAGATAGTCCTAAGCGTAGTGCAGGTGGACGGGAATGGATGGAAGTTGGACACTCTTCCGGGGAACTAGACAAGAACCTTATTTACTCTCCATGTCACTCCTTTACACCCCAAACATTTTGGTAAAGTACTGGAGTATCGAATTTCGGGACAAGCTCAATACCGTATTAGCCGCAGCAGCCGCGGCGAGGGAGAGCAGGAGGAGAAGGTTGAAGGAGAGACGAGCCATCGGAAGAGAGATGAGATGAAGGTGAAGGTGAAGCGGATGGATGAAAACGGCTACGATATTTATACTCAGAAGATCTGGGCGGAGTTTTGATGAAGCATGTGGTGGGCGGAGCTTCAAGTCCCGCCCCGCTGAAACATCATTGAGTGACTCATAATGAGGTGTACTTACAAGGTGGGATAGGTTGGTTGACTACGTCAGAGAGTTGATGTAATGATGACAATGCATTCTGAATCAAATTGTCCACTGAAGCAGTGTAATTTGAAGTACATTGATAATATTTAGATACTAGCGCAGTTTCAAGAAGCTGATGCAAGTAGACGATTGCAACATGTTGCATCGCAACACCGTTGATCTTCACGCATTCAATCGGTGTTATCTGTTCTACAAACGTTACGACAGGCTGGTAGTCAAACGGATGTTCTTTTTCCTACACGCCGGAGCACCAAATTCTGATCAAAATCTATGTCTGTAGAGGGCTATTCCAATTAGTATGAATGTTCTGCGGCGATTAAATGTGAAAGTAGACAGTAAGAAGGGATTACGGTTGGAATTCGAGTCTGAAGTCTTCACTCATTCGAACATTTTGAAATGACGAAAGAGGTCAACCGTCTCTCCATTTTGCACACCCTCTCGACCTCTTTCCATTCGAAGTCTTCAAACCGGTGCATTCGGGTTCGAAGACTTCAAACTCCATTCGGCAACCCTACAGTACATCTATGCTAGCATCACTAGGATCTTTTGATGAAACTATAGTTGTTCTTCGAATTCTCAGGCCAAACCCTCTTCTGTCGTTCTGACGTTCAGCCTACGTATGGTCACGCGAAGTAACTTTCTGTATAGAGTTATTTGTGATGGCAACGTATCATACCTCGAATGACCTTTTGGGTGTTCAGATTTGTGCTCGACGTCACAGACGATTCTCTAGTTTAGAGTAATATTTGTCAGAAGCTAAAGTCAAAAAATAATTAAGCCAATGCAAGAAGTGTAAGAAGAAGCAATAAATGGTCCAACAGTTTGATCGCCTCTGCGTTATCCCTTCAATCTAGTCCAACTCTGACATGGCTGCATCAACTGTCTCCCACACTCAATGTCTGCAGAAGCCTACACTATCCCATTTTACTGTCATCTGTTACACTATGGATAATTTTCAATTCGCAGTTCATAATCTGAACACTGTAGGGCATTGCTTCAGAAGCCTGAAACGGTTGAATGCAACGGCATTTCGGTTTTACAAAATTAAAATACTGTGCTCTTACTACAGCGTGGAGGGGGGGGGGGGCTGCAGGATACCTCTACAGTTTCGAACTTTTGGTACTGACGTCAGCCGACGTTCAGTAGTGAAACATCCACAAGTTCAGCCATGTATGCAGTTGTTTTTGATGTTTTTGACACAGCATCACGCTTCTGATACCCTTTCAATAGTTCAGGTCGCTCTACTCTGACGTACGCATGTGATGTGCACATTAATGAGACTAGGACGATCATTACCTTCAGCTTATCCTAAACAAACTCTCAGCAACGTCTGCAGAAGAATTTGTATTATGGTATTTGTACCGACGAAAGAAAACAAAAAATGTATAGAAAACTAATGTTCATCTAGATTCCGAATCAATTGAGTGTTTAGATCATACTCTTACGTTAGATCGGAAAATATTTTCAAAATGTAAGCCTCAGTGGTATCTCATAGTGCTACTTACATGTCAGACTACAGTCTGCGCATTTGACTACACGTATCAGATCCTATTCTAGATCCTGACTTCCGTCGAAGTTCTTTGGTGGACCGACTAGACAGGCAAAAAGTGTCCTCGTCGAATACGCTGATTAGGTCACACGAGAATATCTGTCTGTGACGTGTCCTAGCAGGTGATTCACCTTGAATCTGAAGATAGCTTCCGATGAACCTCTCTTGTGAATCAGTTAGACTAGCAAAAACTAGCTGCACTGAATGATGTTGTTTTGAATGCATCATCTCTTCTGTGACGTGAAAGATGCATCATGCGGATATTATTGCAACTTTCTGTCCTTGAAGTACCACATGAATCGAGATGTTGGAAGGAATCTCGGTTGGAGATGGCAAGATATTGCTCTCCTCATTTTGTGTGCTCTCTAGTCGCTCTGACCTTGATAGAGTGTGTGCAATGAAAAGAGTTATTCTTCATTTGACATCCTTAATCTCGGTGCGTTCGATGATGTCACCAGAGATGGCATCGAGATTAGCTCAATATTCCCCTTCCTGGTACCCTGAGCGCTCATTGGAATCGCATTGAACCAAAACAAGCACAAGTTCCGCATCACTATCGCACATGGTCATGTGTGAGAAGCTTCTTCGAACGTTCGCAGTGCACCGACTCAATAGTTTCGAGTGAGAATTGAGGTAGTGAATCATAAGAAAATGATAGGGATAGATTACTTCGCCTGAGTAGTCAGAGCCTGTCGTCATGTGATCGCTGCGAAGGATATTCGAAGGTTGACTAGACTATAGTCTGGAGAGCAAGAATGGCTCTCCTCATTCTGAGCGACCTCACGGGTCAGAGAAACGAGAAAATTTGCCGAAAGAAGATACGTGTTCATGGAATGCTCTGCCTGACTTCACAAACTCACATTGCATAACCGACGAGATGCAACAGAGCAAAGAGAGAGCTAAGCATCACTCCACTAACAATGCTGTACCGCTCTTCATTTCTCACATCTCAAGCACTGACAGACGAGAGAGAATAGAGAGCAGAGAGACTTCGTTAACAATGAAATTCCGCGTGATACTGACGCCGTCTACGTCAGTACTCGGAATAGGAATAGGACTAGGAATAAGAGTACTACGTTGAGGTTAGAGGTGTCGTTAGAGTTCAAAGACGTAGTCGGCCAGATTCAGGCATGGTCTGACCATTTCAAATTACGGAAAGAACATACTACCGTAATACAAAGCATTTCCAACCCTGCATGGAATAAACGGATCAATCGTTACGCCTCAAATGTTTATCAAAACACAATGGGATCAGGGCGATGAGGAGTCTTGGGAAGTCTACTGTGCTCTAGTTATATGTGGGCTTTCCACCGGGACATCTTCCATATGAGTTCGGAGGGCAATTGACGCACTCGCACTCGCATTCCAGAACTGGACCTGTAATTGCGAAATGTTCACTTGCTCGTGCATGTTATCATTCGATTTTAACCGATTTGTAAGCAGGAATTATCGGCTTCGACACGGTTATGGATAAAGTAACAGTACTAACAGCTGGGGCAGATCCATCCAAACCAGTAGCATCTTCTACACACGTCGACTCCGTTCGCTTGCGCGCATGTGACTCGAGAGCCGAAAATTTGTCGCTTCCAGCGCGTCACGAGGTCACCGAATGACTGCAACGACTGATTTATGAAACTGCAAGTTTATTGGAGCATTAGTCTACGTCAGTCTCTACTCCTTTTCTCTGGGATCCCTCAATCACCTCCGTTACCTCCTCCTCCGTTTCTCTCTTCTCGATGAGTCCGTCAGCCTCGCGCTTGCCCGGACAGGCAACTGAAAAGGGTACTTTATCTACCGTAGTCTCTGCTACAGTCCCCTCAGGTCGATATGGTACGGTAGCAAGGAAAGGCATAGGGGATACATAGGGGATGCATAGGTGATACGGTAAGGCTACCGTACCCTTTCTGCATCCGTTGTTGTCGCAGTAGTTGCAGTCGTTGGCAACGCCCGCGGAGCGTTTCTGATGGCAGGGCACTGGAAATGGATCGATTAGTTACTGCAGCATAAGTACGGTAACAAGAAATAGGGATACGGTAACTGAGGTACGGTACGTGGTACGACAAAAGTGAGAAATGAAATTGGAAAATACCACTCGAGAAACAAGATTAGAAAATGCGACATTTGGGAAAAATTATCTTGGAAAATGACTATGAGAGAGGGAGAGAGTGAGATTGTAATCCTATGCAAATGGGCGAGAGAGCGTGGGATTAAGAGAGAGTCACATCTCCAATCAAATTTTTCCCAAATGTCGCATTTCGAAAAGTTGTTTTCTCATTTCATTCTTCCATTCTCACTTCTCCCAGGCAGTCGTTTATATTTTGATCGCTCTGATTTGTCGTACCACCGTACGGTATCCTGGTTACTGTAGTCCGCACCCTTTCTGCATCCGTTGCTGTCGCAGTAGTTGCAGTCGTTGGCTTGAGCAGCGACGAGAGTGATCCTGTACGGATATGATTACGGTAGATGGGGTGAATCGATTGGCAGCAAGTGGAGGAGGATGTGATGCAAGGGACCTGATTGAGAAGCAGGTTCGTGTGGAAAAGGTATAAGGTAGGCAAGGATACTACAGGGATACGGTAGAGATGTTGACGAGAGTGGTTGTGATAAGATAGGGATTTGGTTGGGACACGGTAGTCGAGGCGAACGTACCCGAGAAGGGCGAGCGAGAGGAGAAGAAGGAGTTTCATCGAAGAAACGATTCGAGAACCGGTAGAGGGATGAATGAAGGGGTGAGAGGAGGGAGGAGGGCTTTTATAGAGGATCTGGTGTACGCAAATGAGGGGATTGGAGGAGAGAGATGAGAGAGATGATTCGTAATTCAATCAATTTGTTGTTTGTTTTGGGAGTTTTTCACTCGGAATATTATAGCTTAAACTTCCATTCCACGATCGTTCTGATTCATATTTATTTCACATTTACATCAAAGTACATGGGAGACAGAGCTATACTAGAAAGCGACGAGTGAACATAGTACAATGTTCTGAAGCGAATTTAGCTGGCCGAGTTCGACAGCGCTTCTCCAACTTTGTGCACGCCTTCCTTCACAGATTGGCCCTGAATGACGATTTTTTAGAACGGCAACAGAAAAATATTCCCACAATCCTACAAATGAAGTAATACTCACCGGCTTAGAATCCGCCAGCCCCTGCGCAGCTCCCTTCACACTTTCGGAAACCTTGTTCGCAGCGTCCTTTGTTCCCTCGAAGGCAGAGTTGGTCTGAAAAAAAAGTTTATTTTCATATTAAAATATCCTATACTGATTCTGAATTCTGAATTACCTTATCTGAAACTGTCTTGTGCGCATCGTCCAATGTGTTCTTCGTTTTGTCGTAAACGGATTGATCCTGAAATAATTTGCTATCTTCAACATTAGTCATAACATTTTAGCCAGATGTTTCAAGAAAAATTAAACTAATTGTCCAGATAAAAATCAAAATAGACCACCTTGGTAGCCATGATGATTACTGCAGTGAAAACGGCAAAGATGAACAGGGTGCGACCGTACATTTGGCAATTAGAACGTTGAAACTGCAAAATAGCAAATTAAAATTCAAAGTGAACGAAAATACGACCAGTTAAGAGTAAATGAAATGAATCGAGATGGTAAGAAGAGAGCGGGTGTGTTTCACAAAAGATTGCATCCTTTTATAGGGAAACCGGCGATGTTTTCATGATGCTATTGTTGTCCTACTCTGCACAATATAAACCTTGACCTGCCGCCTGGAGGTGATAGCGCTCGTCATTTGGATTCATATCATCATCATTCTGGAGTGTTATTCCGTGATTGGATGTTCTTTGATAGAGTAGAAATCTCGCACATAAAATGCGTGCTCCATCCGACTCGACGAGAGAACGCACGATGTATTGCCACTAGTAAACAAACAACTGTGATACTGTTCAACCACTCGGTATTATTTCAATCGGGTGAACTATCACTTTACTCCCCTATACATCTATGATTTGCGTATTGATTGTTCACGTGAGTCGAACAGTTCTGCTTCTGTTTTCGGAAAGAGCCTCGTGCAAAATATCGCACAAAGAGCTTTTTGACAAAGAAGCCATACGCAATCAACAACACTAGTCGATGATTCGGCCATTTTCTCCTACGATTCTTCATGCACGGAGTGATGTTAGCAATACAGTTTTGCAGTATTTTTTATTGAAACATCGAAGCCAACCTCCATAGGGGTGCTTCAGCAAATACAAAGTGAAGATCGAAGCAAAAAAATTCAGTATGTACAAAAAAGACAAGAGAACTAGCAACTAAGGCTATTACGAAATTGGCAAAATTCAGTTGGCCTTTAGGTCACATTGGAAAAGCATTACGCGAGCATTGGTCATGACATGATAAGAAAGTGAAACAATATGTACTTGGCGGAAGTAGTGTATAAGTTTGCGGTCGAGCGTGAGATGGATGAGTTACTTGGTGGCATCGGCAATCGCCTCTCCAGCGTTGTGGACAGCTTCTTTCGTTGCTTGGCCCTGCAAGGAATTTGATAAGATCAACTGAAGCTACAAGCTAGAGAAACGAACGAAGATCAAAGATCAAAGCAGGAAAGGCTCACCGGCTTGGAGTCAGCCAATCCCTGCGCGGCTCCCTTGACCGACTCGGAAGCTGCGTTGATCTGAGAGAGGATGGTTTTATAATATTTCGAAAATCAGTTTGCAATCAACTGATTAACTTCGAGATGGCGCCAACCTTGTCATTGATCTTCTCTCCCACCTTGTTGACTGTGTCCTTTGCATTGTCTTGAGCGGAGCTGGTCTGAAATTGAGACTATTTTGTCATTTCTGAGAATTCTAGGCATCTAATGATCTCGAAGGCAGGTAACAACAGTCCTACCTCAAGATCTTTGAACGATAATTCATTGTGCCTCGATCGCCCAGCTAGTTCGGTATTGCTCTTCGTATCTCCCATCTGACTCACAGTGGAAGAGACTGCATCTCCCGCTTGTTTCACTGCATCTTTGGCCTTTTCGTACGCAGCCGAAGCCTGATATGCATATGTATTTTCGAATGTTAGCTACGGTTTTACTTCTTGAATAAGAGCCACGGTTAGGAAGAATGAGAAGTAGAAACACAAGCTGAGAAGATCGATTAGGAAATGTTGTGTACTGACAGTATTCGATACTGCCTCTCCCGCCCAGTGAACGGTGTCCTTGGTGGATTCGTAGGCGGATGAGACCTGCAATGGATTTCAGTAACTTATGAATCGTTCTTCCCTTTGAAACTATTTCAATAGACTGCTGAGGAAAAAGAATCGAGAAAAGAAGAGACAAAGGAGACGAACCGTATCAGCAACCGCATCTCCAGCGCTCTTCACAGCGTGCTTGGCATCGTCGAGCATCGAATTAGCCTGCATTTGAATATTCGAATTTTTTGGAAGAGGCGATCTCAAGCTAATGGTACATAAGCATGCAGAACGAACCTTCTCTTGCGCGTCTTTCTCCGCCTTCTCATTCTCCTCGATTTGCTCGTGTGCCCTCTCCTTTATGTTGTGCCACTGCAAAGGAATATTTTGCATTATTATTTTTTGAGCAAACCTACGGAAATTCACACTAAACTCGGTTTCTAGAGTCAATGATCGTAAATTGGCAAACGATCCAAGACTCTCACCTGTTCATGCAGTTCCTGTCTCGCCCTCTCGAACTCCTCGAAGGCGCCATCAGCCGCGTCCTTCGTTTTGTCGTAGAATGCGTTGTCGCACATGTTGATTGATTTATTATCTGAAGTGATCTGTAGAATGAACAGCTAAGAAACATGGCAGAAGTACAATATTTGCGACAGCAGGAATGGAAAGCATTGTGGTAAGCGGGTTGGGTCAATTCTAAAAGCTGAACAAGAGGAGACAGGGTCGTGAAAATGGGTGAAGCGACTCCTTTTTATAGTCGAGACTGAGGAGACGAACATACGGCTATCACGTGGAGCATTAGCACTCTCTTCCTCCTGAATGTTCTCCACTGGTCAGAGTAGCGATATACCAAGCGAATCTGAGAGACAGCTCACGCGGCACAGAACAATCACTCTCCGCCCTGTAAACCACGAGGGGAGATGACAAGTGAAAACAAGAGGGCGATAGATTATGACGGTTAGAGAACCCTTGAGAACGTGTGAAACGCAGAGAGGCAAAGAAAGCAGTGGTAAACAAGGGGAGGATGGCGAAATGGAGAAACACAGAGAACGAAGGACGGGGAATCCCCTCTCTCTTTGAAAACTTGTGACAGAAATAGGAAGAAAACAACGAGTGCGTGAACCTTGAACTGTGAGTAAGGTACTGGATCCATAAATTATCCTCAAAATGTGAACTGATCATTTCTCAAAACATTCCCGAAGCCTCAGTTCACAGCTACTTCTGCTGAAGCAATCGCCCCGAGTGAGGGTGTACACTATGAGACAAACACTGTCCTCACAACATTCCTCATGTGTTGAAGAACAACCACAACAGGGATTCATGATTTTATTATTACAATTTAGCCAACCACCATAGGGGCGCCTCGTTAACACAAAGTGAACGACAAAGTGAAGTATCAGTATGTACAAAAGGGGCAAGGAGCTATAATCATTGCAAAATTGGCAAAATACAGTTGGTCATTAATGAAATACATTAAAAACATTGGTCATGAAGGGATGAGAAAGAGAACGTGGCGTAAGTAGTGTGGACGTTTGCGGTCGAGATGGATGATTACTTGGTGGCATCAGCAATAGCCTCTCCTGCGTTGTGGACAGCTTCTTTCGTTGCTTGGCCCTGCAAGGAATTTGATAAGATCAACTCATCTTTGGAGTTGTCACTAAGAAGGACGATGAAAGATCAAAGATCAAAGCAGAAAATGCTCACCGGCTTGGAGTCAGCCAATCCCTGCGCCGCTCCCTTGATAGACTCGAAGGCTGCGTTGATCTGAAACACTCAGAGTGAGCGAAATCAAATACAATCATTTTGCAATCACCTGATTAACTTCAGGATACAACGAACCTTGTCATTGATCGTCTCTCCCGCCTTTTTGACTGTGTCATTTGCATTGTCTTGAGCGGAGCTGGTCTGAACAACGAGAATCTTTCTCATTTCACATATTCTAGCCATCTAAAGATCTCGAAGGCAGGTAACAACAGTCCTACCTCAAGATCTCTGAACGACAACTCATTGCGCCTCGCAAGCTCAGCTAGTTCGGGATTGCTCTTCGTATCTCCAATGTGACTCACAGTGGAAGAGACTGCATCACCAGCTTGTTTCACTGCATCTTTGGCCTTTTCGTAAGCAGCAGAAGCCTGATATGCATACGTATTTTCGAATGTTAGCTACGCTTTTACTTCTTGAATAAGAGCCACGGTTAGGAAGAATGAGAAGTAGAAACACATGCTGAGAAGATCGATTAGGAAATGTCTTGTACTGACAGTGTTGGAGACTGCCTCTCCGGCCCAGTGAACGGTGTCCTTGGTGGATTCGTAGGCGGATGAGACCTGGAATTGATTTCATGAGCATTAAAGTTCAGTTTCAGAGATTAAAATCAAAGGTAAAAGCACTTCCCGATACTTTGCTCGCGGGAGGATACTACTAAGCCAGTATCACAATGAGCCATTCAGTTTGGAGTGCCTTACGACCTATTTTAAACACTGACGAACCGTATCAGCAACCGCATCTCCAGCACTCTTAACCGCGTGCTTGGCATCATCGAGCATCGAGTGGGCCTGGAACAACAGTTCTCCTCACTACTATTTCCTCTCAGCGTCAAAAATGCTCAAAAAGGCCAACGAAGAATAAGAAAAGACCAAGTTGAGAAGCGAAAAAGAGGAAGAACAAACCTGCTCCTTAGCCTCCATCTCCGCCTCTTCTTCCTTCTTCAGGTGCTCGTTCGCCTTCTCCTGCGCGTCGTGCCACTGCAATGAATCATTGAATACCTCAGAATTGCAAGGATGTTTCATCATTAGCTAGAAACCGCATTACGCCGGATGAAACAAATGATATGATATGAAAGAGATAAATGTTTGAGGTTTGAGGCCAAGTTTGAGGTGTTAAATCTGATTGATGATGTGCTGTGGCACGAAACGTCACAATAAATGATGATCATACGAGATGTCATCGCTTCTTCCCCTCTCTCGCTCTCTCCATTGCTACACTAAGTAGACTCCCAGTATTATCCAATGCCGAGAATCACCGAGTATTCCCTTCTGAGAGGCTAAACAAGACTCACAGTCTCATTGAACTTCTCCTTGGCCTTCTCGAACTCCTCGTACGCTCCGTCGGCCGCAGCCTTGGTCTTCTCGTAGACAGTATTGGTGTCAGCAGACATTGTTGGTTGATTTGATTTCTGAAGTGAGGAGGATTGACCAATACTGAGCAGAGTCGCAAGTAGAATATGACTGTACTGAAGAAATGCAATTAGAACAGGAGAGCAGAACAAAAAGGCGCAGGTGATCGGAACAGTTAATAAGCAAGAAGCCGGGCCCTATTTTAATTGTAAGGGAAGAAAAGTAGCGATCAGAAAGAGCCAGGGCCGTACAAATGGGCGAAGCTTCCTCTATTTATAGGGAGACGAGCTATCACGAGGCAGAACTAGGCGAATTCCGCGCTTGCTCTCCAACATTTCTATGCTATTCTCAGTTCAGAGCGTCGAAATAGCACTGGAAACTGAGAGAGTCTCACGAGGTAGCAGAACCATAACGCTCCGCCCCTACCACGAGGCAAATGGCGAAATGCGCGCTCGAAAACAGGTGGAGAGTAGAGAGAAGTGGTTAGAGAACCCCAGAGAGAACGAAAAACGAAGAGAGTCAGAGAAGCTAGTGGTAAACAAGAGGAGCGAGCAGAGGCGAGGGTGGCGAAAGAACGAGGCGAAATGGCAACCGCAAAGAACGAGGGGGATTCCCCCTCTCCGCCTCTCTTTGAAGAGCACGTGCCAGGAGTAGAGCGAAAACAACATGTGAAATGGGAGAAGAGAGGCTGAACCTTGAACTGTGAGTTAGGTTCGGGAAATCCCACGTGTAGTTGGATCACGAGAACTGGCAGAGGTATTTTCCCAACCCATAACACTCGTCATCATGCATGATCCGATGATATCATTTATGGTAGTCATTTATTCGGAAATTATGTGCAGATACAGACAACTTGAGATGCTAGAGATTCTTGACAGAATATGATTCTAGCTACTAAACGAACACAACAGAGTACTGATCCTTCGCTTTCTCGCATGCTTCCCTCTCCTTCTCCTTCTCGATGTCCTCGCAATTTGCGGGTTCGCCGTTGAGCAAAGTAGAGAGGACACTGCTGTAGGCGGAGTTGGCCTGAAAGGCGGAAATCTTGAGAATCGTAGCCAGAAAGGCATAAGAAAAAGAGAATTACCGTCTCAGACGCGGTGTCGACAGCTTCATCGAGCGATTCCTTGACTGAATCGAGCGCGTCTTGAGCCTGCAATGCATTGTGTATGATCACAAGTTGGCAACCATGCAAATTTCTCACGTTTTCAGTGAACGAAGCTTGCTCAACTTTTCCGCCCTCCGACATCTTTTCTTGATCGTAGGTCGAGGTTTCCTGCAAGTATAATTAGCTGAAGTCCGAATTTCAGGCATGAAAATCATGATAAAATCGCAAATTCAGATATGAAATCCTCACCTTTGAAGCCATGACTGCAGCAGAAAGCAAGAGTGCGAAGAGAAGAGCAAGAGAATTCATTATGATTGTGATGTCGATTGCCCTGCAATAGAATGAGTAGAATCAAACCCCTGTGAAAACACAACCAAGAGAGGAAAAGAGCGAATAGCCCCAGCAATCTTTAGAAGCTGAGTGGTAAACAAGTAGAGAGAAGAGAGACGGTGAGACAAAAATAACATCCTGGGGAATCCCTCTCGCGACCCCTCGGAGCCGGAAAATGTTGACAACAACACGTGAAACAAGGAAACAAGCAGTCCCCTCAACATTCCTTTAGTTATCTCGTTTCTCTGACCGGTGTGAGAAAAAAAAAGGTGATTTCATGGGTAGAGCATTTGGTTCTCGGTGTCTTACAATGTGTGGTTGTCTAGCTAGATGGTGTTGTGTCATCTCTGTGAACAACACCCAAACCCCGTGGCTCAGAAACTGTCAACATGTTGTTTTATGACGAATCGTGGTGTCATCTTTATTTACAGATAGGCAATACACTGATAATTAAAATATTTACAGAATTAATAAAGCTGATCAGTTGAGGACTTTGGATACTATTTACAGAATGAATTGATGGGGCGCCACATGAATGCACTCTCTGTCCTTGGATCCGAACCAAGGTGGGACGGCGACAGTGTTCTCATTTAGTCAGGCGGCCGCGTTGGAGATGGCCTCTCCGGCGGAGTGGATGCCCTGCTGGACGGCCTTACCCTGCAATTTCAATCTTTAGTGAATTTCGGCATCTTCCTGAGTTAAAAGATGATGGAACAGTCCAAAAATTTCGATATTCGGAAAAAAAGCTACTGACCGGCTCAGAGTCCGCCAATCCCTGCCCGAAGCCCTTGGCGCCGTCAGCGACGTTGGTTGCCTGAAATCACGACATGTTCAAGAATCTTCTCAATTTTGGCTTCCAGGCAGGAAAACGGCTCACCGCTCCAGAGATTGCCTCTCCGGCAGAGTTCACACGATCCTTGGTTCCCTCGTAGACAGAGGAGGCCTGGATTGCCGCCATTTAGGTTAGAGAAGATTAGAACTGCGATTAATGAAAGGTAAAAGATCGTACCGCTCCAGAAACAGCTTCTCCAGCACTGTTCACTCGATCCTTGGTGCCCTCATATACGCTGCTCGCGACGCCGGAAACAGCCTCGCTTGCGGAGTTGACACCGTTCTTGGTGCTCTCATACGCGCTGTTGGCCTGCAATTGACGGATTATGGATCAAGTTACTAATCGAAGGAAGTCTGATTAGAATGCTAAACACTGAAAGATTCACCGTGTTCGAAACAGCTTCTCCTGCTCGGTTAATCCTATCCTTGGCGCCCTCATAAGCGTCACTTGCCGCTCCAGAAACCGCTTCTCCCGCAGAGTTCACTCGCTCTTTGGCGCCCTCGAAGGCGTTGTTGACCTGAAGGCAGATTTAGCTAGTTTTGGACTAAAAATATGTGAAAATTGAAGAAAAAGAAGACGAACCGTATCCGAAGCGGCGTTGGCCGTGTGCTTGGTCTGCTGGTAGACGGAATCGTCCTGAAATCAATCATCATTACACTGATTTTAAGAGCCTCAGTTCATCCTTAGGAACCTTAGAAGCCATTAGAACCTAGTGGAGGACGATCGTAATCGTCGATCCTTGATAGATCTTTTGACGCTGTCCTCCGTGAAGTAGGAATGACGAAAGTATAAATTCACTCACCGACATAATGACTGCAGCAGTGAATGCGAAGAAGATGAAGAGGGTTCGTCTGTCCATTCGAAATGGGGATATTGGTTGGCGTGAAAAAGTAATGTGATCGCGAACGAGATGATATTGGCGAAAAGACAATGGAAAAATCAGTTGCACATTCGGAAAGACAGGTGGGAGCATGGTTTATCCGTCTGCCCGGCCCTATTTATACCAAGCGGGAGGGGCAGAGGCCATCACGAGCCGTCGGTAGAGAGCACAACCACTCATTCAGTTCCGATGATCCCTGGCAGGTTAGAGATTCGAAAGAGCATGAAGAAAGAGGAGGGCAGCTACTCTTTCGCCACATTGAACCCCGTTGATCTTTGTCCTGGCGGGCGAGGTCAGAGTGAAGTGAGAGATCACAGAAAAGCGAGAGAATCAGAGAAATAGGAGTAAACAGGGCGAGAGAGAAGAGGGCGAAGAGAGGAGAATAACAAGCAAGCAACAACCGGGGAATCCCCCTCTCTCGCTCTTTAAAAATAACAGCACGTGAAGAGAGAGGGAGGATATTTATTCTGGGAAAACGGACTTTGAACGGAGGAAGAGTTAGGATTAGTGAAGTTATCTGAACTAGCCGACACTGAACAAAATTGGCGTTTCCGTAAACGATGAAGATTTTTTAGGAAGGTATGTTTCTGGAGACTGTTTACGTTGACCAACGATTCAACTATCACGTCACTGAACATCTCTCAGTTCTGAGTGCATGTGCGTTCTCTGTTTGTAGCGTTCATCGAATTACTCAACCGAATCGTCATCGTTGAATTAAAATAGCGAACTTGAAGGGAGTTATATCAATTTCTACTCATCGACTACCGAATCTCTAGAATCTGTTGCTCCTTTCTCTCTCTTGTTCACGTGGAGGAGTCGCATCTGTGGTCAGTTTCTATGTCAGTAGTCTCCAGAAGAGAGAAGCAGATTGTGAAACACATTCAGAGATTGCAGTGAGCAAGAAAACACATTTCCCTGAACGATTCAGCATTCAGAGGATCCGTTCTGCAATATATTCGGCCGATAATATTCATTGAGCTGAGCACAGCACATTCGACTGAGATATGCGGATGAAATGGTCAGAGCAAGAGGATGAACAGTGATCTAGCGGTAGTACAAAGGAACTGTGAGCGTTGGCCTAGTCAACAGGATCAATGATTAATTTGGAGCACCACACAATGTTTTCACCCTACTCGAAACTCCTTTTAGAACACACTTCACCGTTCAGTGAGAAAATTTGCTCCAGTCGATCGAATCACAATGGCTTTACGCTGCCAAATATTTCTTTATGCAAATTTTACCGATCAGTATTTTCCACTGTTCGAGATTTCCTACGTCATTGAGGTTTATCACAGCTTTACTGCTTCTCAATCATCATTCGCAGATTATACTATCATTGTTCCTGCTTGGAGTTATTCCTCTGCTAATCCGAGGAGTCTGGAAATCTATGGCCCACCGTAATGTATCCGATAACCGAGTCCACAACATTATCAGTCGTTCAAAGATTCGAATCATTATCTCGCACATTTGGCTTCGTTACGGATCAGCAATTGTTGCTCGGCTGATCCTCCTCTACTATCAAGCGTTTTCAATTGCTGGGAAAGGTTTCATTGACTTTTTCTAAATAGGGTGAGATATCTACTACAGATTCTGACATTCTCTTCTTCATCGCGAATTTCCTCAAAAGCTCATTTGTTGGATATTTGGTCTCTTTGTGAGTTGAGTATTGTATTGTCCCAAAACAAATCGATTTGTAGCATGTGCTCTATTGCTTTTGAGCGCCTCGTCGCAACGTTTATGTGGAGCTGGTAGGTGATACCTATCATGAAATTATTTCAATGATCGACAGGTATGAACGACAAGGTCCTTCAACGATGATTGTTGCGTTTATTAGCCTGCTGATTATAGAAACATTTGGCGCCATCAACTGGTTTCTCTACACGTTTTGTATGCTCTATTGAACTGCTGATTTTAGAAAAATAATAATTCAGATATTCTGTCAGAGCAAAATCATTACACATTCGCGTCCTGGCTGGGAAACGGAACGGCTTTGGTAATAAAATTAATTAAAAATATATTAATTATCAATATATTAATTAGATATTCTTGTCAGATAAATCAAACTATTTTCAGTTCGTTGCAGTTGTTTATTGGCTGAATGTCAGGATAATGAAAGACCTAAAAAGGGGTGCTAGGTACTAGATGTGCTTGAAACACAGCTCTAATTGTGCATTGCTTTCAGATTCGATCACTATTCCATTAATCGTACGTATCAGATTCTTGAGAACCTGAAAATATTCAAAGTGAGCTGAGGAATAATACAACAAATCTTAGAGAATTAGTTAAATCTTGGTCCGTTCTTTCAGGGCCTACTCCGGTTCGCGGGTCCAACTATGCTCTTCAACATGCCAGGATTTATCTCATTCGCTCTGTATTTGTATCTTCCCCAACGTCTGTACACTTTCAGATATTTCGCAGTAGCGTTTTATGACTTCAATTATACCCTGTAAGTTTGCTTGTGAATCCTTGTATTCGATTTGCTCGCAGATACGGCCTAAGCTATTTTCTCGTAATGATGTTTCTGCGAAGCAAATCAACAAGGGTGACCTCATTTTTCCGGCGAATCATTGCACGAAAAGTCACATTTCAGAGCCAAAGAAGTCGAAAACGCGAAAGAGCTGCTGTGGAAGCAATAATACCTGAACGAGACATTTACTTTGCTCAACTGAATGCTCAATTCAATAACTTTCCTGCTCACTAAACGCATCATCCATCCTGGACAAGCAATCAAGCGATTGCAGTCCGATCACTTCTGAGACCACAAAGTCAACGGCATTTAGAGTGCTTTGAGGATTTTTCATGGTTCGGTTAATTGCATACAAATGAATAAAATCACGACGAGAACATAAAATCACGAACAAGTTTGTGTTTACAATGTTCACAGTACCACAATTTAATTCCTCAAGCCCCTGAAAGAAGTTATGGTTCGATCATCCAGAACAGAAAACTGAATTAACAGATCGGTATTTTTTGTACATGAAGTAAATCGTTGACGTGAGAGTAGATTAGTGACACAAACAGCAGATTCAGAAACAGTTGGCGAGAATGCCGACTGTTTCTGAATCCGTGATAAATTAGTTGAAGTTGCATGGGTTTACGCCTCCGAGATCTCAGGAATATGCCTGTTATGTGCTATCTTGATATATTTTTCTGACATAAGAAGCCTGTGCAGGCAGTGCAGCATAGGCAGTGCAGCACAGGCACCAAAATTGTGCATTCTAAGCGGACGTAGGGGGAATTTGAAGCACAAAAGCATTGTCTCCCTAAACTGGAACAGAGAACAATGAGAAAAAAATGATCGAAACATTCAACGATGCTTGTTTACACCCTTCTCAAATCCCATTTGAGATCGCGTTATATATTGTAATATATTGTTCCCGATCTAATGAGAACGCTATCCTGTCATTCGAGTGGGAACGTTCATGGTCTTACGCGGTCAAATCTTTCCTCTTGCCAATTTCACGCATCATTATACGCCTTTCTTCGAGATTTTCTATGTCGTCGAGGTAATTTTGTTGATTTGGAACAGTCAAACAAAGATGATTTCCCAGGGTTTTCTGTCATTGTTTCTACTCGGAGCAATTCCCTTGCTTCTTCGAGGAGTATGGCAATCGAAGAAAGGTTCGGATCATAAATTTCAATGATTTTTCTAATCCATTTTTGTTTTCGCAGGGACTAATTCGCTTCGCTGGACCAACCATCATATTCAACATGCCAGGCTTTGCGTCTTATGCGTTGTATTTGTATCTTCCTAAAAATATGAATATGTCCACTTAAATCATTACTATGAAGTAGGATGTCCGCCACTTCGCTGTAGCATTCTACGATTTCTACTTCACAATGTGAGTCTGAGTTTCGAATTTTCAAGGCTGCATTTTTCTTTCAGGTACGGTCTATCCTACTTCATAGTAATGATTTATCTACGCAGCAAATCCAAGAAGGTAAGATTTCTCACTAATTTGAGATGCATAGTGTGATATATTTGCAGAGTGGTAAAGAACGAAAGCACTATCGTCGATTCAATCAGAAATGATCGAGATGTCTACTTTTCGCAACTGATTGCACAATTCAATACAGTTCCACCCCGTTAATTCATTATTATCAGTATTATCTCATTTTTCGCTTATGAAAAGTTGCTTACTATGGTATTGCGCGGAATAATGACAGTGCAAACATGTGGAATGATTGTTACACATGAGTTATTCTATCCGATAGTAATGGTCCGTTTCTATACGATTCGCGCTGTATATCGCTTTATTTGTCCCATGAGAGAGCACAGGGACTATTCGTGGATGCTTGAGGATATTTTGAAGGCGAGCTAGTAGATGTGCTCTTGCCGAGAAATAGGCGACGCACCTGAAATAATAAGAGCGACTTTCTGAGTCAGTGAAAATCTTTGGCTGGGACCCTTGGCACTAGGGAAAAATCGAATTCCTCCAAAATGTGTCGGTTGGTAGTACTCCTCGAGTGTACTTCAGTGCTAGCTGATTTAGTGTTCTGGTTCGCTCACCGCCGAATGGTGATGTATGTTTCAGTGAAACATAACCCAGCCGACTTTTCGATTTTGTGAGAAATTCGATATTAGTGATAGCGCAAATAACGCGCCCTAATACAGTGATAATGATCCCCAAGTTTCATCTCGGTCGATTTCCTATGCTTTGATAGGCCATCTACCGTAACCCAAACGGCGTAAAAGGGCTCCCAGCCGCAAAAATGTCGTTTAATTTGTCGATTACATTGCGAATGACGAGTATGTGTGGACGAGAATTGTTTCACTATGTTGGGACCTTTTCTACGTTATTTGGGTTACGGTAGATGGCCTATCAAGAACTGATTTTATTACAAATTTGAGCACTCTTTTTAGGTTTTCTCCAACCTCGCATTTTTAATTTCTTTTATATTGGCAACCCAATTAGAGCTACGGTAACTCCTTATATTCATGCAATAAAATTGGTTATTCGTTAAGAGGGTGAATTAACAAAAATTATGTTTCGTAGAAAAAGTCGAATTTTCGAATTTTCACAAAGCATAGGAAATCGACCGAGATGAAACTTGGGGATCATTATCACTGTGTTAGTGCGCGTTATTTGCGCTATCATTAGTATTGAATTTCTTACAAAAACGAAAAGTCGGCTGGGTTATGTTTCACTGAAACATACATCACCATTCGGCGGAGAGCGAACCAGAACACTAAATCAGCTAGCACTGAGCTACACTCGAGGAGTACTACCAACCGACACATTTTGGAGGAATTCGATTTTTCCCTAGTGCCAAGCATAGTTTCAGTTTCTCAAAAAGTCGCTCATAAGAACTTCGCCAAAATGGAAATAATGCGCTTACTTTTCCGAAAAGAGCAAGGAACAATATCGGAAAGACAATCTCTCTAACTTGACTCGTCATTTGAATTAGGACCCTGAATTTCTTGAAATTTAGCTTCGACAAATTGGGAAATCATACAATATATCTCTCTTGTATGGGTAATCTGGCACATCTTGTTGCGAAATATCACGACTCCATCTAGCCAGCAAGCATAGAGCGTACAATGAAGCCATATTTCCCAATATGTCGGCTGAATATTAGTTTATTGGAAACCCATAATGTTGGCCTCGTAGTACCTGAGCAAAGAGCGAAGGATGATACAGCGGTGCGTAAGAGAGACGGGTCGATAGATTGTCGAAAGTCGTGCTGCAAAGACATCGATGGACAGATATGAGCATTCAGCGATACTGTTATTCACCTTCGTGTATTTCCAGTACATTAGTATTGTCAGATAGAGTAGAATTGTCGTGATCGAAAGTAACGTACCGCAGAGTCTCCTCCCAGACGAGTGCGTCGCGGAGGGTCGCGGAGGGTCGCCCAAGGTCGCCCCGACTTTGAGGGCGCTTTTGACCCCTTTAAAGTGTATAACTTTTTGGCTATTTTTGGCTACAAAGCAAACAGACAATGCTCTATCGATTGGTGTTATCATAACTTTGAATATCTCATTTGATCTTTGATCTATGAGCGGAGACGCTATTCTCCCTCTCATTTCAATCTACTCATTTCCATAACCTCTTGTCTGGAGAGAGAGTGGATTAGCTCTCCCTCATCTTGGTCTTTTGATCTCTCATTGATCAGTTGGCTCGTGCGTTCGGACTTCGGAGCTTTAGAGTTCTCAGAGATTGTTATTCATGACAACAGTGATCCTTAGGCGACTACAGTATACAGAAATGACAGTACGAGATAGTGTAGGGTATCTGCCCCTTGTGACTTCCGTTCATTCGGTGGAAGCGGGACTGGCAATAGAGGTCAAACCTGCGAGTTATGCTGTTTTGGAAGAACACTCCAGATCATAAGCCGAAGTTCTGGAACATCATGCATACAAGTGGTGATATAGACCATCGTTCACAGTAAATATCGATTACGATCATTGGCAAGGCGGGAGTTCGTGCACATCCACACTGTCATTTCTGACCTCTATACCACAGTGAACAGAAATGACAGTATGAGAGAGTGTGGGGTTTGAAGATCGCTGACCTCTATTGTCAGTCAAGAATAACAATCCCCCCTTCCACCGAATGAACGGAAGTCACAAGGGGCAGATACCCTACACTATCTCATACTGTCATTTCTGTATACTGTAGTCGCCTAAGGATCACTGTTGACATGAATAAGAATCTCTGAGAACTCTAAAGTTCCAAAGTCCGAACGCACGAGCCAACTGATCAATGAGAGATCAAAAGACCAAGATGAGGGAGAGCTAATCCACTCTCTCTCCAGACAAGGGGTTATGGAAATGATTAGATTGAAATGAGAGGGAGAATAGCGTCTCCGCTCATAGATCAAAGATAAAATGAGATATTCAAAGTTATGATAACACCAATCGATAGAGCATGGTCTGTTTGGTTTGTAGCCAAAAATAGCCAAAAAGTTATACACTTTGAAGGGGTCAAAAGCGCCCTCAAAGTCGGGGCGACCTTGGGCGACCCTCCGCGACCCTCCGCGACGCACTCGTCTGGGAGGAGACTCTGCGGTACGTTACAAAACCAAATACGCTCTGAAAAGAACAGTTAAATTCATTCAGTTTCGATAAATAAGAATCACCATTGCTTCGAAGTAGTATTTCACGTCAATAATTGCTATTACACTCATCGACAAAGCAATAATCCAACATGCGATTATTTGTTGCACGAGACGAGAAACGGTGAAGTGCTGAAACACACCATTTAAAACTTACAGAAACACCGAGGTTCATTGTTTGAGATGTCTTAGATGTTTTCCAACAATAATTCATCACTCAATTTGAGTGTCAAATTGCTAACCTGATCGTAACGAAACGGCATACAGATTGAGTAGAATCGAATGAAAGATTGAAGCGTGTTCAACAGACAATTTGCCATGAAGAAAGTGTATTCCTAAAGAAGGTCTATGTCTAGACACATTTTCTAGAGACAAATCTATTGTGTATATTGTAAACATCTATTGTGTGAGGAGAGAATACTGATAGCAAGATGTGTTTCCTCAAAGTTGTAATCTTCTCACCGCGATAGACAGCACTAGGCACTCAAGTGAGGTCGCCTCGCTCGGGGAAACGACAACATGAGCGTTCATGATGTTAGTATCGCTACAAAATGCTGATCATTCCGAAAATGGTATGGATATGAGCTTACTTGACACATGGAACTTGCGCTGAAGCCTTGTTCAACTCCGCCTCATTGTTCAAACTCTTCATTTCCTGTGAAAATTATCTACATCAGCCGTTTGCCATTGAGTTCTAGCATACCTCAAGTTTGTCTACTGCAAAGTGAGTAACTCCGAGAAAGGAGGTTCCGAGGTGCGAAATCACTGCAATACAATTATTGTTTTGTGATTATTTCGAATAGTTACGAATATTCATGAGCATTATCCTTAGAAGATGAGGAATCGATTTCCGATTAGTGGAAATAACGAAGAGCAATCTGAAGGAGTAATAAATAGGGGATAACCGACTTGAACATACCTCGCTTGAACGCCAATCACTGCAAGCAAGATCACGAAAAATATATGTCGATGCCACAAGAGAATCGCCACATACTCATTGTCGATTATGTCCTCGTACATTCTGGCCTGAATGAGATTGAAATGATCTTAAGGGATGCAAACAGCCCGAAAAATATAGAAAACACAACAGTGCAGATTCATAGTATATGGTGCAGTAAATGTATCACATTAGTGGCCAATGTGAGCCGCAGCTTCCATCCGGTCACATGCTGACTCATGTGCAACTATTTTGGAACCCCGGGTTAGGAAGGAAATAGGCCCTCGCGTTAGTCCCGTGCGAGAAAAGAAGGGAGGAGCATCGACTCTCCCTACTTCAACTGTTCTTTCCCTGGTCAGAGAAAGTCTAGAGAAGAAGGAAGCGGCTATTTGGCACGTCCCTTCTCTCAGAATACCCAGGCGCGAGGATTGGCTTAATTGAGTGCCGGAAATGCATCTCAACGCCATCAGAGGCGAGAAAATGAGCATAGATCACTTAAACTTAGCCGCAAACATCGTCCGGGATCACTTCAGATTGAGCCAACTCGCGTGTCTCATTCACGTGCCAACGTGCCTGACAGTGAGAAGAAGCGCCTGAGTGAGATGTGACCCTCTGACTCATCCCCGTCATCCCAGGGGAGTGTAACCCGGACATCACTGAGCAAAGTAGAGAGAGCAACTGAGAGAATGGAGGGTATAAAAGAAAGAACTTGAAGCAGCGGAGAATCAGAGTAGATCTCTCACAAGGAGAGACATTCGGAAATGTTCTTCCTATTGATAGGTCGTCTACAATTTTCGTAACTTATTGACGTATTCCTTTTGTTATTCAAACCTTTCAGATGTCAACTACGTCCCTATTCTTCTCTCTCTTCTTCGCTGCTCTGGCGGTTTCTGATGATAAGCCTGCTTAAGAAATCTTAATAGTTGACAATCGACAATTGTTCAGCATCGGTACACGTGGAAGCTTGTAAATTCGCGTGTGACAGAAGTGTGCAGGAGAAACACGAATGCTGCAAGTTCGTTCCCGTATCTCACTTATCTTGAATGCTTGTTCCTAAAATGGGCTGATCCATCTAACGAAAATGCATCCAATGACGATCTCTATTCCAGTGCTCATGGTCATCAAGGAATGGAGGAGTGGGAGGGCAGAGTGGAGTGCTCTAATGGAAAGGCATTCTGCGTGGAGCGTGAAGCGTCATCGAATTCGCAATCACTCATGCTTGCTGAGCTTCCTCCTGGTGTGTGCCAGTAATTGCTACAATGGCTCTAAGGAAACGTTTGGTGAAAGCTTTTTAAGGATCGAACCACGTGGCCCCTTGCGATTTGGTCTGCGGCAGAAACAAGAAGGAGAGAAACGACTGCTGCAGGTTTATTACTTTTCCCTCTGTCTTCTGGTTCACAGATCTTGACTCAAGAACCTGTTTCAGATCTCACGGCAATCAAGACATGACTGGCGAAGAGTGTGTCGAGGACGAAAACGGAGTTCTGAGGGCATTCTGTGTCGAGCTCTAATCATCATTAAACAGATAAAGACACATTTGTCAGTGTCTCTACTCATATTATCGTCATGTAAATATTGTGTACAATAGGGTTGCCGGCTCGAGATCGAAATCGAAATTACCGCACGAGACTCCCTCTCCCTCTCCCTCGATCGGTATTTACCGCACGAGCGAGGCGATATGCAAATAGGGTGCGGTATTACCGCACCGGTGCGGTATTACCGCATCAAGATTGGATGAGACATATCAGAGAGGCGAGGGAATGCGATAGTGCGTTGTGCCGCCGGCCATAAAATCGTGTATTTTTGAGTTAGAGATACTAATACGATCTCAACTAGGTCAAAAAAAGATAGATGAAAAGAAAAGGCTGGCGAAAGGCTGTATTTTACGGCCCAAAATGGCCTAAATCGAGAGGAGGCTAATTCGCTGTAACTTGGAGCGCTTAGGTTTGTTCAGACAAAATACAGGGCATGATCCAAAGAGTAAGTCATTTCAATCTGAAAATGGTACGACAAAAATGAGCGTTTTTATGGCCGGCGGCGCAAGGCACTATCGCATTCCCTCGCCTCTCTGATCTACCTTCTCCTATCTCGATGCGGTAATACCGCACCGGTGCGGTATTACCGCACCCTTTTTGCATATCGCCTCGCTCGTGCGGTAAATACCGATCGAGAGAGAGGGGGAGGGAGTCTCGCGCGGTAATTTCGATTTCGAACCTGCAACCCTAGTGTACAATAAAAACAAAATGAGATCTTGAAAGAACTCTGAACGCAGAAGAGAAACTATCCGAAACAGTGGAAGAAATGGCCAATATTTCCCAGCTGCTCAGTTATCCTTCTATCCCGATGGTACTTGAAAAGCTGTGATTGCGTGAAACCGACAAATCTTCCGTATCCGAACTCGGCGAAACCTGAAAATTCGTAGTTGCTCTTGGCCTAGCAAGATTGTCTTACCTGACACATCCCGGGGCATGTTTGGATACGCTTCATGAATATCACCAACCACTTTCATCGAATTTCCGCCTTCATTGTAATAGGCAATTGTTTTGCTCCTCTGAATGCGGTGATTTGTATAAATCTAAAAGTGTGCACTTACATTCACAAGCACTGCTCTAGGTGCTAGGTAGAATGCGCCTTCGGTGTGCCAATGGGAATCGACAGGCAATCTGAACATTTTATAATTCTATTAGCAAGCTCTAAATAACTCGCCTTTTCGGATAACCTCTGGCCAGCGCAACTTCATGTAATCTCTTGGTGAAGTCGTATGCCCAGACCTGAAGTGACATTCGTTTCAATCTCGACTTTGGACATGACCACAATATGAAATTACTTGATAACTTACGTGGTCTTCGTTGAATAGCAGGATTCGCTCGCTTGAACTATTATAGTATGCCGCGGTTACTCGCGACGGGCCACTAGTGAACAGGTCGGAGACAGGAACCTTAGAATGCTTTTCGAAATACCGAATTATTCATCCCTGACGCTCACATTTTGAACCAGCTGCAAACTCATCGAGTTGAACATTGCCCATCGTTTGCCTTCTTGATGAAAGAACACAATTCGATGCCCAGGAACTGAAAGGGATAGATTTCACAATTGTTATTTACGAAAGCTTACGATTCAGCACAGCATAAACATGCTTCATGCAGCTGCTGTCCATCATCTCCAAAGACCCTCCGGAATCTCCACTGGGAGCATGAGAATCACCTGAAATCTCTCTTCGGATAACATAAATACTTGATTCAAATAACCGTTATACAACGCTTGCAGTTCCTTCTTGACCCTCTCGTCAAGACTAGGCGCAAAGTACGCTCCTCCCGATATTGGTTTGCGATAAAAGGGAGCCATAATGGAGGAGGGATCATCTCCGACGTGTTGCAGGCCTGAAATCGCCGTTATTTTCTCGGGTAAATCCTTGGAGAATCATACCTACGGCATGTCCAATTTCGTGCATCGCAACAGTGAGAAAGTCGATGTATCTGGGATTGTTGTCATAGTCAAAACGATAAAACGAAATAATATCACCTCGAGTCTCCGGCTACAGGCCGAAAGTTGTGCTCAGTGATCGCCTTCCACCATTCTGCATCATCAAAGTGAATTTGACCCAAGCCAAGAGGTAATGCATGCGCGAGCACCCCGCCTGGAAGGAGAAAATAGGAATGGATTAGCAAGAATTGTCTCTCCTCATTTCGCACACTCTCTGACCAGTGAGAGAGTGTATGAAATGGAGAGAGTGTTGTTGGCTAAGCCTTCCCTAGTAAGAATACCACGGACATCTTCGTTCAATAGAGTATCAACAGCAAAATTCATAAACAACTGACCTTGACCAAAGAAGGGATTGCCATCTCCATGCTCCCCTTGAGCAAAATTGAGATTTATGTCTGCATAACCTTCTACCTGAAATCGGATCTCAATAGATTTGTCTGTTATACCTCACGCATCTAATGCTATGAATTAAAAAATGAAATGCACACCTGTTCAAATTCCAATTGAATGGCTCCAGAGTACATTGCGAACGCTTGTTTCACCAGTTCTCTGAAATGAACCGATTACGACCAAAGTGCATTAACGTAAATCATACTCTGTTTCCTCCGGCGACAACATTTTCTTGCTACCGCTCCAATGCTTTTCGATAGAATAGGTGAGGCTGTGCTTCTTCCATTTTCTCTCTGCAAAGCTAGATTTGCTTGACGTTTCACTTTCCATCGATTTCAATTACGCTGTTCGTAAATTCTCACCGCTGTTTGCAACAGGTTCGGGAACTCCACAGTTCGCTTGTTCCATCTGATTTACAGTGCTCTCATCCATCATACCGGACACTGCGAGTCCCGCGGCTGTTTGGAATTTCCTGAACATTGATTGTTCTCGATCCTATTGATCCCCGGTTTGTGAAAAGTTGCTGAACTACCTGATTGCATTGCGTACCACCCAGGGACTCTCGACTTTGCCAGCTCCTTCCTTTGCTATCGCAACGGGTTGGAGGTAGCCGAATCGGTAGAGATATCGCTGGAAATGTCAATTAAGCATCTGATAAACGATCATCTTGTCGGAAATCGCTTAAATTATACCATCGGCTTTGCGGCATGATTTGACACGGGAGCGCACTCAAAAATGTGAAGAAGGCTGATGATGATGAAGCAAATATGCTCCATTCTGAAAAATTTTTAAGGAATATAATTGCCCGTCATAATATTCGATCATCAACTGCTTTAAAAAGATATTCGATGGTGCAGCTCGTCTAGTATTTATACATTTCTACTATCAAACGCAAGATTGCGCAATCGTCTTATCATGGGAAACCATCACACACCACTTGTTTTCTCTGTTCGTGTCTCGCTCTCTTGATTTCTATTGGTCTTTTCGAAAACATGACGATCATAAGGCCCGAACTTTAACCAGGAGGAAACCACTTGACCATAGAGCTTATCTCACTTCGTCATGTGGAACGATATTATCAGAGGGTTGTATCATAACGGTTTACGGCGATAAGAAGAGTGGCGGAAGCGAGCATTCTCTCTATTTATAATTTCCACTACAATCCGGAGAAAAAGATCATGAACAAATCTGAAGATACGGATGAGAAGGAAATGTGATTGTGAAAACCGTTAAATACCAACGAAGGCTCATTGACAAATTGTAAATGTAAGTTTTCGTAAGAAGAACACAACATGTACCTATTTTCCTTCGATTTATCTTTATAGACGTAAGTAATAGCGCACTGATCATCAAATAATTATATCCAGAAGCGAACATCTTTATTTAACCGTGTACTTCAGTGTTGCACATGCGTCGTGGTCACAGACTCTGAATAGTCTCTTCTACTTGCCGTAGTAGATGCAGGAGTGCGTCCGAAGAATAGCTGACGCACCTGAAAGAATGAAGTCATAATTGAATATTTTTACTCCTTCGTGTGGTTGCATCCCCTCTCCTTGTGAAACACATGACTCACTTTTCCAAACAGAGCGATGAACATGATAGGAAATAAAATATCTCTGAACTGGCTAGTGATTTGAATTATCGCTCTGAAATCTCGTATTCGTAAATGGAGAAATGGAAGGAAGAAACTAACATCATTCTCTTCTTATACACGGCATCAGGCGTGTTCTCCAGCCAAATGTCTCGATTGAACCTGACCAGAACGCAGAGTGCCCACAACGATGCTGTGTTTCCGAAGATGTCAACTAAATTGAGATGCTTCAACTCCTGGAAAGCATCAGTGCTGACCGGTACACAGTGTGAATGATGTGATTGCAGTGCGCAGAATTGAGGAGGGAATTTCGTTGCTATATTCGTCCTGTAAAATCATCACTTTCGTTTCGAAACAATTATTGAGAACCTTTATGAACTTCCAGTATACAAGAGTTGCGACATAGAGTGAGATGGTTGTCAGAGAGAGTAGCGTACCGAAGATGTTCTGAAAAACGGCAAGAAATACTTGATATCAGCCGGTTATCCGGCTAACCACAGTTAGATAGTAGTAGGTCACATCGGCGAATACGATTGATCCTAATGCAACAGCAATTAGCCAAACTGCTGTTGTCTGTTTCACAAGTCGAGATGCTGTGAAGCTCTGAAACTTTGTCTTCCAATTACATGTTTACGAATTCACTAATTACAAACCTGCTTGTAATGAAACGGTCTGCAAATTGAGGAGAATCGAATAAACGCATGAAGAGTGTTCAGCATACAATTAGCAATGAAGAAGGTGTACTCCTGAAATTGAACTTTGAACTTCAATCGAGTCAACAAAAAACTATGAAAATAAATCACCATAATTGATAGCAAGTTGTAATCGAGAGACGCTGCAAGTGATAATATGTTGAGAGGCTCTGAATCCATCTCTGAATCCATAAATGATGAGCTAAAATGAGTTTCTAAATCAATGGAGCTCACAGTCAACACACTTGGTATGCAATGTACGGTTCGCTGTGGCAGTATTCAACTCGCGTTTGAGTTCTCTAGTAATCTTGTCGAGAGCAAAATGAGAGACACCGATCACCGTTGTTCCGATCTGCGAAAGCACTGAAAACAGTTCAATAACTTTCTTAAATTGAGAGTGAATCGTACTAATATGCAGAAGTATGATCCGGTAGAGCGATGGAATCGATCGCTTTTTGACTGCGATGACGTAGAGTAATCTGAAGTGGAACCTCATAATAAAAGTTCGAAATCGGAAATCATGTTTACGAATCTGTTTCATAGATCATGAATGTGATTCTCACCTGGCTTGCACTGCAATCACTGCCAACAATATCAAAGCGACCAGATACCAATTTCGCAGCAGATTGGCAAGATATCGATTCTCAACTACTCCCTGGTACATCATCTTCTGAAAAAAAGCCGAATATGATATCAACGCGATGGAATGATGACAGGTTCTAAAAATTCAATAAAAATTTAACAATACGTCAAGCTTGAACTCATTTTTGAATTGGCACAGAGGGTGAGAAAGGTCCTGGTGTTTACTCGAGCAAGGAAATGGAGGGACAGAGCAGAGGCACTATAGGAAATTAAGAAAACCCTCTCCATTCAGATGCTTCTCTGCATGGTTAGAGACCTTCGGGTCTCCAATGAAGCTGCACCTAACATTTGGCACGCTTCATTTTCCTGGAAGAGCAAGAGATGCTTGACTTGGCGAAATTACAAGCCGGAAATTCGCATTATCATGAGGAATGAGCACACATTAGAGATGGGATGAACGAAATGCGAGAGAGAAGCATCTAAAGGGTCTTCCACAACCCAGCACTTCAATTTCCGGTAAGAGGGTGTTGCGGGCAGTCTGTTGGCTGATTTTGAGCGTACAAAGTGACAGAAACGATATCAAAGCATGAATCTCTTTATCTGTACAGTGCAATCTCTTCTTCTCTTCACACGAACCAGCACGGGTCCTTGCACTCCTGCTTGAAGGTGTAGAGGGCGCCCGATTTGATCTGGAAAGCGTCTGCCTAGGCTGAGTTAAAGTGGGTTGGATCATTCAAGATCTTCGCTGCTTAGTAGAATTTTAATAGCAAAAGAATTCAAATTTTGTTTATACACTATACGCATACGTCAAATGGGGTCTCGCCTGAGATTTTTGCCGATGTCCCTAAAAAAATTTGCCGACGTGGCCTATTCGTAATTTTTTTTTCTGCGTGGTATTCAACTTTTTTTCGCTCCGTTTTTGAGCTTAAAAGCAATTTCGAAAAGAAGTCATGGTTTGAGATACCGTAACCTATCTTAATTATACACTACATTTCCACTTCTCTCCCTTGCACAGGCAGAATTGTAGGCTGAACTCGACTTCCGGAAACAGCATAATATTTTTGTTCAACATCCCGCTCATTGGACGAGTACAGTGATACTTGTGACAGTGAGAAATGTGTTGGGTTGGAGAGTAGTGTTGCTACTCTTTCATTTCCCACTGACACAACTCTTTTAAATTTCGAAATAGTAATTTATGAAACACAAAGAAGGCATAAAACAGTTATGTAAAAGCAGTCACAATCAAAATCCAGTCAACATTTAGCATTGGGTTACTGTAGATCTAATCCATTTGGATTTAATTCTAACTTACTTGCGTATATTTAATAAAATATGATTTTAAAAAAGAACCACAAAGAGACCTAATTCCGGAGAACAATCGGATATGCAATTGTACACGTGTGCACAGTATTTTGATGTGTAGGCTCGAAAAAACTCTCATTTAAATTCATCATTGTAGTCGAATCACCAATCCATAACTGCAATTCATGAAAAATTAAGGATGAAATAGAGGCTGCATTGAGACGCTGGGTTACTGTAGCTTCGCGCAACCAAATTTATACCTGTTTTCCACACCAATTTGTTCATATTTCAAGGCCACCGCGTGGGTCAGTTATTTGATACAATAACTCCCATTCACTGAAATATCATTTGCTTGAATGCTGACCCACGCGGTGACTTAATTAGAGAAAATAATGCAATAAACGTTTATACGAGTGCGCACACTGTTTTTTTAGTGTGAACTCGAGTAAACTGTTGATTACGCGCCCCACTCAAACCGATTCACTATTTTGTTAAAAATAACTAGAGAAAACAAAGGGAAATTACGTAATAAATGAATATTAAAATAACAGAACTGATGCACAGGGTTACTGTAGCTCTCCGCAAGCAAAATTATGCACATTTTCCACATCAATTTGTTCATATTTCAAGGTCACCGCGTGGGTCAGTTCTTTGATACGATAAATGCCCCATATACAAATAGTTGTTGCCCGAAAATTGACCCATGCGGTGACCTAATTACGGAGAACGAAGCGAAACAGACAGGCGAGAGCAGAGGCGAGTTTAGTTTTTTCGACAAACTTTGGGGACATTACACACTATTCTACGGTAATTTTAGAGGACCGCGTGGGTAAGGCATAAAATGCCGTGTTCAGACTTAAATATTAACACCGAAATCAGGTTAATTGGTTTAAAATTCACAGATAAATTAATAAATTACGCAGGCGAGTTCATTTAAAACCATTTTTGAGTACGATGATAATGCGATTTTGATGAAATGAATTTGAAATCGAAAGGATACGGTAGGGTTTCCTTTTTAAATTTTTAAAACTTATTTTTTCCTTTCTTTTTTTGGTTGTTAATAAATGGAGTTTTTTTGCTATTTTGTTTATTTTTGCCGACATGGATCTTGGGCCTGTTTGCCGATGTCCATTCTCGCCTAGGCGAGACCCATTTATAGTATGACTATACGACAAAAAAGGAAATTAATTAAGGAATTGCTTTCCAAATCTCACCTCCATCACAGTAGTGTAAACGGTAGACTTGTTCAGCGTCGTCTTCGAGCTCATGACCTGCATTTACATATTTTGAAACGCTTCTACTCTTAGTAAAAAGAAAATTCATTCGAAAGACTAACCTGGAAGATGCCCTCCTTCGTCACGCGCTTCCTGCCCAGCTGTCTCATGCACTTGTTGCCGGGATTGCTGGAAACAAAATGAATCAATGTCAGTTGTCTGTTTTAAAATTGTGGAATTTGATCGATTAAATCGCAATATTGACACTTACGTTCGATCATCCAGGAAGATATCGGGTTCGTTCCAGTCGTAGTTCGTCTCGAGCACATACCAGCCATTGGGATCGTTCAGGTTGGTTGTGTCGATGATCTAAAAATGTCTCCATCTTCTCTTCTAACTGTAACAAGCGTGTACTATATCTACAGGAACATCAGCTCCTGAACAGCGACCACCTTGCTTTGATGAATTCACAAAGGAAGCAGATGGGATGGATAAACACTGACCGCCTCATGGTCTGTGCCATTGAACGCTCTCGTCACTACAATTCCTCCATCAACCGATCCCATCGTGAAGTAGGCTCGCGCGAGAATGCCCACGTTCTCGATGTAGTTTTTCGCCTGCGAATATTATCATCTTGTCCAAAAAGCTCTTGAGTCCTTGTAAGATTTTATGTTGAGATTGTTGCTCTACATGCATATCTCTGTCCTATCGGAATTTGACTCGAATGCGAAACTTTCTCGTATTCTTTTCGTCTTGTACGATAAAACGAGTTCTGATAACGGTATTCATGTATCACACACATCCTCAAAGTTGTCGTAGTTCGTCATCATGTCTCTGTTGGCGTACAACACGAACTGCTGTCCCGGTAGGAGACCGGTAAGGAAGAAATTGGTCATCGTGTCGAGAGAGGAGCCGAAGCGAGTGTTGATCGAAACGGAGAAGGCGCCAGGGCGGACGGCTGGAATACGCTTTCTCCTGAGTCATCCAATGATTCTCACGATACTACTAGACAAGTTTTCCCCTGTGTGGGCCTAAAATTCTGCTTCTGTGAGCTTATACCGAGACTAATGTACATGTCCATGAAATTCAGAGAGATATCTGTGTGAAGTTTGGAGTGTGCGATGCAAGCAATTTCCGAGGAATCAAATAAATACCAGTGAGGATTCCGAGATGACCAGCGAACGTGACCGCCTTGAACAGCAGTTTGCCGTCCTTGACGAACTCGTACTGCACCAAGAGGTCTCTGAACGCGGTTCTTTGATTATTGAAATCAAAGCTTTACGGTCTCTCATTTCGCAATGCTCTCTCGCCGATCAGACAGAGCGAAAGTGCATGGGAATATGAAACACCGAAATTTTTTTCGCACATCCTTTATCGAAATGTTTTTGACCGATGCTGTAGATGTGTTTCACAGTTGGATCACTGAAGTATGCTTCCGGAAGGGATGGCAAGATATTGCTCTCTTCGTTTTGTGTGCTCTCTTATTTCTCTCGCCGATGAGAGAGTGCGTGAAATGAGGAGGGTTATCTCTACAGATACAGATACAGATACAGATTTATCCTGACATCAGGCAATGGGCCTGCAGGACGCAACTTTAGGGAGGGGATAGGGATCTTCGTACTCAAAGTGTCGTCGGGTCAAGGGATGGAATCTTCTTACATTTATCTTCTCAATTGATAGTCGCACTTGGTCGAGATCGTTTGAGGAGCGAAGTAGATCAACCAGCCGCCGAAGTCCATACTTAGCGTGGTTTAGAGCAAACTCACGAAGCAGGCTTCTTGAATGGGGCCTTTCTTGACGATAGATCACTTGAGACGATGTAGATCCGTCCTGGGTCCTCCTCTTGAAGTTGCCAAGTGGGCGGTACTCATCCGGTTGCCCAAGCTGACGGACGAGGATTCTCCAGACTGAGGGTGGAAGAGAGCGGGGGTGAGAGTCGACCGTCCGTCACGAGCGCGAGAATGGAGAATGGAGAATGGAGTATCTCTAGTTTCCGGCAAATAAATATCTGAACCACACCTGAGTCTGAGCGTGAGATCCCACGTCTTCTCCTTCGTGTCCCACAGGTAGAACAGTCCGAAGTCAAGGTTGCTGCAATTGTATTTTTATGCGTTTTCTATTTTTACGTGACATCAAGTTGCATGAAAGATTAACCACTAATACACATTATGAACGATTCTTCCAAGCGTTTAATCACTATCGTTCAATTCAATTTGGTAGAGCTCGTCGAAACCTATCTAAAAACCGAAGTCTTCCACGTATCGTTGAGCTCACCGTCCATGGAAGACCTGTCCCTCATGGTTGACCGCCACTAGCGAAGTGCACATGGCGGCGATCTCGTAGAATAGATTGAGCAGGGTTAGCTGTTCGAGTTGGATGCCAGTCATCTCGGCCATTGCCTGAGATATAGGACTTTTTGACACTTTCCTGTTTTCCGACCTTCTGCCACTCTCACTCCCCTTTTGCTTGTGGTTGGACCGATGGAATGTGAACCAAAAATAGGAAAGTTCTAAACATTTTCTCTTCAAAACATTGCAACAGTACCACACTATCACGTTACACACTGGCATGTCTCAAAGAGCCAATAAAACTACACAGGTGATAAGTTGAATCCGCTTTTCAATCTATAGCTTACCTTGATCTCCGAGCGATATGGTTCGGTCATCTTGTCGGGAACGCCAGTCATCAGGTTGACAAGCATATCCCACGCGCCATCACCGCCAAAGGAATCAGCCATCTCCTTGACCACGTCCACTGCTGCGGACATCTGATGAAGTATTCTTCAGTATCTTAATGCTTCAACAACTACTACTCTTCTTCATCATCCAAGATTTCTTCAGTTACTGCTTTAAAATGCAGATCTTTAGCCTCATGCAGTTGATCAAAACCATTCACATCAGTAAGCTCGTTGAGCAAAAATACTATTCGCATGAGAAGAAAGAACTTCTCACCCTCGGTCCGAACTCCATGGCCACTTCCCTCCACCGGTCGTGCGCCTCCTTGTCCAGATCGATCGTGTACCATGTCTGCAATGCACTCGCACAATATTCAGGGCACTAGATTCGATGAGAACTATCTTGTAATACCGTCTGTGGCATAACAGTTGTTTCTCGCCTATCAAAGTTCTCATCCTTTGTTCAGTTTCCTCTTCAGTCTATCGATTTTTTCCAATCGCCGCTAGTTAGAATATTCGGCAAGCGCGTCTTTGGGCAAAACGCATGAGCAGGGCAACTGATCAACGTAATTGTGGATTTATAAAGAAATATTCCAGGGAAGAACCTGCTCAATCCTGCTCTCATCCCAGAGCGATGGCTTGTCCACCAGACACTCGGCCGCGTACTCTCCCCACGGATTGTCGGGCGTGTTCAGGGGAGAAGGATCGGCGAGAAGCAGAGCGGGGAGAAGGAGGAGGAGGATGAGCATTGTTGCTGAACATTTCATTAGATGTACGCAAGAAGACCTCTGGTTTAGCATGGATTACGGTACGGCTGCTCAAACATCGATCGACAACCGCTCTAGTTCACACGCATTAGAACATCACGACGAACGCATAATGAGCGCAACCCGCAGTTTTTGCAAGCAAGGTAGAATAGCATAGGATGCGAGGATATTGGACGATCAAACGAGGCGACTGGCATCTCGATGGTTGTTAGTCGTTGTTATCAGATCGCTCGGTTCAATGCAAGCGAGAGACGAGAGGTTATCCACAACAGCTATTAACATCACAGATCATGAATGCATACGGTGCTCGAGACGAAGTGATCTATGAAATATTTGCTGCTTTTTTGCGTCTCTGCAAATTAGGTAGACTCTGAGTAATGAAAGGGATGCATGCGCACATGCGAGAAATACATTTTACAGTATTTCTTCTCAACGTTTCATTGAACGATTCTTTGAACTTTTAAATATTTAGCTGTTGTATTGCACAGGAATAGTGCTGCACTTTTCAACAGAGCAAACAATCCAATTGCTTCCAATTTTATTCCACCGATTTATCCTATTCTTACATTTCAATGCGAATAACTTGTGTCTGAGTATGCCATCCTTGTGCCTTTCCCACATGGAATGTCTGGCATCATGCCATCCTTATCAGGCTAGAGATCGTTGCATTTTTATGTTTATGATCGGCTTGCATAACAACCACAACACGTGTTTGCGGCTTATCTCGAAAGTTGGCGAGATTCCCTCTTCTTTCAGCGTAGTCTCTAATTTCTCTGTCATGAGGAACTATACGGATTGCTTTATCGTATCTCCACATTTGTAGCTTGAATGATAACAATGAGAGACTGATGTCGCTTAGAGAAAGACTAGACGCTTGTAGTTATTACAAATTCGAAGCTGGAATTTCAATTTCATGAGAAAAATAAGTTGTAAAACACCCACACTTTCGTTCGCTCTGAACATTCATTGAGAATCCCTTCCGAATAGCTGGTGAGTAAACTATCGTCAGAAGGGAGTGTGATAACGAGTTGAGAGAAAACAGGAATATGCAGGGAATCAGGACGACAGAATCTGAAAAATAATTCAGAATTGATTAGTTGCTGACGTCATCAACACACACACACATTCGAGTTGGTACTATGCCGGATGAGAACTTTGTGAGTTGAGCTTTGTCAAAGACAGCATTACGAATTAGCTCTTATTTGACCTAGTACCGTTGCATTCGAATTCCATCCGCTACTTGTCATTAGGAAGCCGCTTACCGTCTTCAAAATCGTGAACGAGAAGGCTCATGAACAAGAATACGGGAACGACGTGAAAAGCAGAGAATGCGATCATCTAAAACAATTTCGTTTGATTTGCAGAAAATGATGCGGGTCGCCTCTCTTTCTTTTTCATGCTCTCTCACCTGCGAGCGATTATGTAAAACGAAGAAACGTCTGCAGGTTTTCTGATCACCTGAATCAACGACAGTCGCGTTTGTCTTATCTTCGTTGAAACAGTCATTGTCGACCTGCAATGTTCACGCACACTAAACTTTACTTTCAAGAACGTTTTCCGATCACAGCGAGTGAATTCACTTGATGGTGTACAATAATACAAAGGTCATAAAGTAGTCGACACCTTAATTTATTGTGAGCTCGAATTATGCGAATGATGTGAACAAAGCATGCGATGGCAAGAGCAACGAAGGCATTAGTGAGCATCACCATTACCAATCCGTCGTACTGCAATGTGATCTGATCTTTGATCTTTAATCTTTGATCTTTTAATCTTTGATCACAAATCACGAACAAGCCAAAGTCATAAAATACACACCACCACATTTTCCATAGGAATAACACCGAAATTGCGGTGCTTTTCAATCCAATCACAGGTATTGCATAACTGAAAAATGTGTGTTTTGCAATTTTTTAGCGAAATTTGACTCACTCTCTCCATTGTTTGATTTATCGCTCTGTCCGAGACTAGACTGGTCAGAATCCCGAATCGAATTGGAAAAACGTGGCTAGAAATTAGAACGACGGCAAATACCGCTAAGAAGTGATTTTATTAGTGATGTTAAACTGTGACTACTCAATTCACCTGATTTTCCCCAAGCTCCAAGTTTTGCTTGGGAAGTTGAGCCCACAAGACTCTGATGACGCAGAAATAACAGAAGAATAAATGCTCCGTTCAGATAGCAAATTATCGTTATGAAGAAGACCTATCTTTCAAAAATAAGAGGATTATGAGATCGGGAAGACCACCAAATGACTGGAGAATGGGACATAATGAGGATCACACAATCGCCCGATGCAATAGCCTCCGCCCAATTTGATATACAAGAAAGGAATGTAGAGTACGGAAAAATGGAAGTTTTGAATGGCGTAGAATATCTGACATGCAGGATAAATATAACCGTCGCTCGTCTCACTAACGAGAACGCAAAAGAGGAGAGTGAGAGCTGCTTTAACCGCCTAACCTGCAGTAAAATCAACAGAACGAATATGTCGACTGAGCAAGTTTTGCGTAGTTTCCAAATGAGAATCAGAGAAAAGATGTTGAGCAGCAGTGAAATTACACCGATCGTCTCGCAAACACCGACAATCGTACTGTCCGATAGTGGACGACTCATCTCGAAAATGAGCGGGATACAGAATAATTTATCGCTTGAGGCTGAGAAAACAATCAATGTGAAATTGTATATATCAAAACTACTTGTAGTTGATTAGAATTGTGAGTGTTCACGCAAAACAACGGATTGTTCACCGACCATAAAATCGGAAACAAGATACAGAGAACACCAAAGAAAAAAGGGGGTGCTTCAGATTCAACAACGGGTTGAAATGTTCAGTAAAGCACTCCACGCTCTAAACCATTTTAGAGAACTTCTTTCGAACAATTGGCGAGTAGACAATTGTCAGAATTGAGTGTGGAAGCGAGTTTAGAGAGAACAGGAATATGCATGGAATGAGGACGACGGAATCTAAGAAAAAAGTTCAGAATTCATTCAGAACCGGTGTCATCACATTAGAGTTGGAACTACGTCGGATGAGAACTTTATGAGACGAGCTTGTTCTCATCCGACCTATCGTACATCGCGCACAAAACCGAACAGGTTTACATTATTTACATTTTGTAACAGTTTTTAAACTTTGCGAATTCGCTTCGAATATTCCCAATTTCTGTTTCTTATTTTTTGTCCACCCCTAATTCCGCGTGAATACGAAAATTACACGGTGAAATGTTTATTTGAATGGGTGAAAAAGAGTGCCGTCCAGTATCACC
>LS499585.1:216490-243133 GCA_900490845.1 Pristionchus japonicus
GGTGACACTGGACGGCACTCTTTTTCACCCATTCAAATAAATATTTCACCGTGTAATTTTCGTATTCACGCGGAATTGGGGGTGGACAAAAAATAAGAAACAGAAATTGGGAATATTCGAAGCGAATTCGCAAAGTTTAAAAACTGTTACAAAATGTAAATAATGTAAACCTGTTCGGTTTTGTGAGCGATGTACGATAGTTCCTCGAAGTTCGTTGCATTATTATTCCAGCTTACCGTCTTCAAAATCGTGAATGAGAAGACTCATGAACAAGAACACGGGAACTATGTGAAAAACTGAGAACGCGATCATCTAAAAGGTCTTTCCTTTGAAATTCAGCATGATTCTCACAGCAAATGGTCACCTGAATCATAGACAGACGCGTTTGTCTAATCTGCGTTGAAACATTCATTGTCGACCTGCAATTTTCGGTTCTAATCTCGTTCAATGGTCCTATCAATACTTCTGGACCCAATTCAATTTGAGAGTACTAACATCTTTCGTTGGGACCAGGTAACTGAATTGGGTTCAGGAAACTTTGAGACTTGGGACAAAAAACCAGTCGTACCTCAACTTATTATGTGCTCGAATTATCCTGATGATGTGAACAGAACATGCGATTGCAATGCCAACGAAAGAATTGGTGATCATCAACAGCGTCAGTCCGTCTGACTGCAGTTTGATATGATCTTTGATCTTTGATCTTTGATCTTTGATCTTTGATTTTATTTTTTTCATTTTTGATGCAAAGCGGTTCGTATTGAAATCCCGCTCAAATCATGTCAAGATCATTAGAATACGCACCGTTATATTTTCCATAGGAATAGCACCAAAATTGCGGTGCTTCTCAATCCAATCACAGGATTGGCAAAGCTGTACAATTTTTTCTAGACTTGACTCACTAGCTCCATCGTTTTATTTATCGCTCTGTCCGACACTAGACTGGTCAGAATTGCGAATCGAATGGGAAAAATATGGGTGCCAATTAGTACGAAGAAAAAGAGGACTAAGAAAAAGAGATACAAACATTATTAAAGGCCAATTCTGATTCTTCATTTCGCACCTGATTTCCCCCAAGCTCCAAGCTTCACTCGAGAGGTTGCGCCCACAAGACTTTGATGCCGTAGGAATAGCAGAAGCACGAATGATCCGTTGAGATAACTTACCATTGTTATGAAGAATACCTGCTCCAATAAAGTAAGTGGATTACGCGATTATGTAGATCACCAAATGAGTTGAGAATGGGACGTAATGAGGCTCGCACAATCGACCGATGCAATAGCCTCCGCCCAATTGCAAATAGAAGAACGGAATGAAGAGTACGGAAAAGTGGAAATTTTGAATGGCGTAGAATATCTGGAACTCACGATAAACAATATCAGTGGAGAGCAGGTTCCCTAACCGCTCGTCTCACTAGAGACAACGCAAAATGTGAGGAATTAGTTCTGATTCAACTATGAAGGAACTAGCTCAATTGTCTAACCTGCAGTGAAATCAATAGAACGAAGATGTCAAGTGCGCAGGTTTTGCGTAGTTTCGAAATGAGAATCAGAGAAAAGATGTTGAGCAGCAGTGAAATTATGCAGATCGTCTCGCAAACGCCGGCAATTGTACGATCCGATAGAGGCCGCGTAGTCATCTCGAAAATTAAATCAATCGGCGATCGACAATCAATCGTGAGTAATGTAAATTTCTCGCAGGACTATGACGTATCTGAATATAGATTGAATTGAATTGAAGAGTGGTATTCAGAATAGATAATCGCTTTCGACTAAGAAAACGTTGTGAGCAAATCATTGTAGTTGAAGCTGAATACAATTGCATGCAATTCACATTACACAATGGATTGTTTACGGACGATAAAATCGGAAATTAGATACATAGAACACCATATGAAGGGAGTGAAAGGAGATTGTTCATTTCAATTCGATGCTTATTCCGTTTCTGAGGACTGTATTACAAGAAAATTCGTGTTTATCATTTTTCATATCACTCCATTGTGACATTGAACGTGGTAAGAGTCTCGAATGATCCAGTATCCGCAGGTCGAATCAGCATCATGATCAGATTGGCGAGATGGAGGATGAAGAAGATGAGGAAGAGGATGTACCGGCCGATCTTGTTGCTGGTGACGTATCTTTTGATCCACTGCCAGACTTTGCTGCTGAAAAAAACAACGATTACATGACTTTCTTCTCCAAAAAAATCTTTTTAGTTTTGCTATGAAACTCGTCAAACTTCCAACAGATTAGTGTACCGTTTTTTGTTCTCATAAGCTCATAATCTGGAATTCAGTGGACTGAAAAAGATGCTCGCCTCTTCTTCTCCCTAATCTTCTCATCCGCGAACGCCCTCAGTCTCTTTCTCATCTTATCAGCGAAGAGAATCACAAAGATGGCGACGACAACGATTATGATGTCGAAGAAGACGAATCTGCCTGGAATTATATAATTTATTTAATTTACTCGTTTATTAATTATGCTAATTGGTAATTACCCAGTGCCGATAGCGACTTTGACTTGGCGATGGAGTCATTGAGAATGCCTACGATGACAGTGAGAGACATCATGCCTGTGAGGCCCATCTCGACCTGAAATGTTGAACTCGTTTACGAATTCTCAGCAGCTTTCTGATCTTGTATCTTCGTAGTATCCTATCTACGTGCAGCAACGTTTTCGCTTTCGTATTCCTGATAACATGAAAAAAGACCATGAGAATCTAGCTTACCACTTCATTCAGCGAGTTCGACTCCTCTCCGAAGAAGATTCCCACAAGAACGAGCATGCCGATGAAGAACGTGGGAATGATGATTAGAGACACCCAGAACTGAGGATTGCGAGAGATCACGAAATGGAACATGACCTGCAATTGATTCAGGTTGATCTTCAGCTCAAGAATGTATTGTGAATGAGTTAGGAGAATGAAATGCTCAAGATAATGGATTCGTACATTAGAGAACGGCAATTTAGCATCCTGTGATGACAACGTGAAGGAAGGTCGAGGACGGAACAGCTCATAGTCGAACTCGCCGGTGCCCTGAACATTCAATTGGTAAATGCTTTCTCTTCCATAACCACTCCCTCTACAAACAAAGCTAGTAGTGTAATTAGCTTGCTTGAAATGAAATAACCTCGCTTGAAATAGTTACGCTACATGACTATAAAATGATAATGAACAACCCACAAATAGATCCGGTGCATGTCCAACTCCGCCTTTCAGCTCCAGCTCTTCAAGTTGAGTCCCAATCAGCATGAAACACATCATGCAGTGGTTGATGTCGAAGGGGAAGTTATCGGCATGAAAAGATTATCATAAGAAGTAGAATTATGAAATAGAAAAGACTATGTCATTTCGCACTCGAATTTGGTGTTTTTGCTCTCTTTTTGGAAATCTTCTCCTAATGTCGAAAAAGATTAGTTGAACAAGGCTTATATTCTCAATACTTGGTCTCGCAGTACCCGGCTTTACCGGAGTAGTCGTGGCACCTTTACTTTAACATTCTCAAAAGTAGAGATGTTTGCTTACTGAAATCACGCAGTTGTGCGTGGCGAAGAAGAAGATGAGCGTTTCCACCCTTCCGTCGGAATAAATCTGAATTTTGCTTACGTTTAAGCAATACGAAAATCGGGTCTCGATCGCCCCCCCCCCCTCAATTTGCATAGACGAGAGAGCAGAGGTCTTTTCTACTGTCGACATAGGAAAATGCATGCAAATAGACGGATAAGCAAGACCCATGGATTCCCCCAAGCCTCCTCACCTTGACGTTATTCGAGTCGAGCAGCTGAACGGTGTCCACGCCAGTGCTGCAAAAGGATGCTTGTGGCCCAACATTTAGTGGTTCCATCCAAATGCCCCAGACTGATGTTCAGAATTCCGTGCCAACCTCTCACAGGTGATGATTTGCGGAGTCCACACCTTGCTGACTCGCATGTAGAGATGGCTGATGCCCTGGAAGCACAGTATTCCAAAGGCTACCGTACTCTAGACTAGGCAATCAGAGTTTTCGCGTCAGGAGACATTAATTCACGATTGGGAAAAGACAGAAATATTCGTTTTCACAGAAACACCGTTGAAAGAAATGCTGTCGAAGGAAAGAAATATGATCGTCTCTTCATTTCTCACACTCCCTCTGACATTTGAGAGAGTGTACGAAATGATGAGACAATTGCCCTTCTTCGTGCTCTAATTTTCTAGAAGTAATGCTCGAATTTCGAGTCGCCGTCTCTTTGCAATAGAGAGCAGCTTGGATCTGATGAGCAGCACGTTTGCTCGACCGCCCTCACTGTTCCAATTCTTTGCAACAGAGAAACGTCTTCCACTTGCCATACCTGGAATGCGTCCGGGTCCCACGTCAGACGAGGATCTATCCAGTCCTGAAGTTACATTATCGACAGATTGAAGCACTCATCTGATACCGATTCACTACTTTAAATTTGAAGCAATTGCTTCACCATCTTTCACCGTGGTTTGCCGCTGTTTGTATCGCATAGTCTCATTCTAGAAAAAGTAAGCATCAAAATTGCACGTACCATCATCACACCAGAGGCGGCAGTGAACTGCTGCTCGGGAGCGTGCTGTAATGGTTTGCTTACTGATTCATATATTTTCTTGCTTATTCGCCCGGCTCTCTGCCAAGTAGGGAGACTGAGAAAGGGAGAGTTAGGCAGGTATGATTAGGGGCCGCAACGTAGATTCAATATTTATCAATATGATGTCAATATAATTGGCCGCGCATCATGCCCGTTCAAAGTGGGCGGAGCTTGCAGCTCCTAGGTATGATCTAGTACAAGAACTCGCCACTGCCAGCAACTTGGATCGTATGAGCAGCACGTTCGCTCGCCCGCCCTCGCTGTTCCACGTGTAGTTGGCGTCTGGAACAGAGTGCGAATAAGCTTTTGAAAAACGTTCAGTACTTCTCTAGTTCCCCGGAAGACCTTCAAACCATCCCTCACCGCTAAACTTGAGAAGTGACATATTTTCCCATTGTCTTCAGATAAAGGGTGAATCAGTTTTCCCTTCGAGAAACCAATCAAAATATCGATGACCTACCATTTGTGGAATACGGATTGAGTGTGTTGTCATAGTCAGTGAACAATTCCTGCTGTAGTTTCTTCATCGTCGCCCAGTAGGATTTGAAATCTGAAATGCGCTTCGAATTTGACTTCTTGTATTCGTTCTGCATGAGCAAAATCGATCATTCGGAGCAAGAAGTCTAGAGAAACGAACCATTAGCTCCTGATAATTTCACCACAAGGTAAAGGAGAAGTAGAAGTCGCTTCATCTCAACTCGGCAATGAATCGAGTCATTTCTCTTCCTAGTTACTTCCTCAGTAACCAGATAGCCTCCCATAATGTCGCGTGTCTCATGTTGAAGAACAAACATGAGAGCAGCGAAGCCTGCCGTTAATTAGCCCCGCACCCAAAAGAGGGGAGGGGAAGATGAAGGTGAGAAAGGTAAGGATGTTTGCATTTCAGCATTATTGTTCGTTTTTTTCTCGTTTCTAACGTGCGAATATTTTTTCGCTAATCCACTGAACTGAATGCCACATGGAAAAGATGCAGCTGTCTTCAAGAATAGTTCTCTCTGTTTGGCGCGCGATTTTGGTCTGTTTTACAAAACACACAACTCTCTCACACTTTCTTTGCTGGGTTGTATTGTTCAATTCATGTTTCAGTCTTGATGGTCAATCTGAAACTAAAAGTGCTTACTCTCGCCAACCTTCCTTCCGACATAATTCGGATGATTCTTACAATGAAGACGCCGGAATCTCTGGGCGAATTGCGCTTGGTGAGGAAACAGAAGCTTTCTCGAAATCTATTTCAAATTTGAGATTTCTCGAGAATGGGACGTTGTAATCGCCGTGGGAATCAAATTGCCCCAAATCGATGTCTTGCAATGTCGCTTTTTCGACTCTTACCCTTCTGCCAAGCTAAGTGCAGCGTATTTGCATCGTCGATCGCGGAATGGAGCAGTTATGAAGATCACTACTACTGTCGGACCGATTTTGACTTTTTTTCATTTTTGGGAGACACTTTTCAGGCAAAAGATCGCAAATGGCAAATCGAGCGCAGCTCAAAAATTGAAGAGCTCCATCTAAACGTGGCGGAGGACATTATCGGTTCGCTTGATAGTCTCCAAGGATTGATTGGTGAAGTATCAACGACACTACTGAAGATAACTGACATACAAGTGTTTGACGAAAAAGCGCGGTAGGTTCAAACACATATTACTTGTCTTTAAAGCAGAGCTTTCAGAAAAGCTATAATGGGTCTGATACGCTGCAACAACATTCATCAATGTGAAATCGAGATCTTCAAAGGAGAAACGGAAGCGTTGGGTGAAGCTCGTTTGAACATGTTTCTATTCAGTTGTTTTTCTTTTTTTCAGGATGCTTCATTGCTGAGTCTATGGAGCTCCTCCAGTCCATAATCATTCGTGAATGGAAAGGAACTGTGAACAAATATTGTGGTCTATCAAGAGGCCAGTGCGAAGGTTTCGTGAAGAATTTGAACGAAACCGGAATCCTTCAAGCTCAATTTTTCCCTGAAGATGATGGAAACGAATACACTTTGAGACTCAAGTTGCAAAGAGAGTGAAATTGTTTCGTAAATAACTTATGATAAACAGTTGATTATTCATTCGTGCTTTATTTTCAATTGTTTCTCATCGAAGTGACAGTTGCTTCAGAGTCAGCAATGTTTTTCCTGGGAAGCAATTGAGCTCGAACTCTCGATGAAAGTAGAACGAGACACGCTGGAGCTGCATAAGAAGCTAGGCCGTTGCCGATAGGATACTGAAATCATGGATGGCAAATGTTTCCGAGACAACTCTTACCATTCGGAAGACAACTGTGTATAACTCTTGCAGCCCGAAATATATTGAAAGCGCAATAGTGAGCTGCAAAAGCCCTATCAGGGAGAAAACGTATTCACAATGATTACTTGTTGAATCGTTTTGATTAGATGACTGATCGAGCAAACTGTGACGATGATGAACATGTTTCGCTGCTGCGTCATCACTTTTTTGAGTCGGAGCTGCCCTCAAAAACATACACTGATTGATAATCACATGAAATGATCGTTACCTCAAGAAGGCGTCTAAGTCGAAGCAATTCTCGACTCGTGAGAATAGTGCAAAAACAATTGCATATTATGTACAGACTGTATGCGCAAACAGATATTCCTCTAAGGAGCTGAACATATCGAATATGGAAGTATAAAAAATGAGTAGTGGCTTCATTAATTCAATCAAATCTTTTCAACAACTCTGATGAAAACAATTCAGCGCTTTCTACAGGATGAAAAACTCAGGGAACTAACCCACCAAAACATAGAAGGGTGAGAGCGATAGAATAACGTCATTCTTCGATGAGTATGACGCAGGCCAGATTGGAGCTGTTGAAAGTGCTGATACTATAAGCTGAGCGAGAAAAACTTTTCGAACCATCGCGGATGACCACTTCTGAAATGATGAGAAAAGTGAAAAATTTTGTACTGAAACAAACGAATAGTTTTCTCACCTTCTCGGAAAAATCTCTAGTTCTCATGACAAAATAACGATGGACAGCTATGATTGCTTTGCCAAATGTTGATCCATATGCTCCAAATGTATTCAACGCCTGATAAACGTTTATGGCATAGAAATATGGATATTAGTACTCACAATTGCAATTTTGCAGATATAAACAGTCCAATTCTTCTCTGTGTATGAAAACTGAGCAATGATATGAAAAGTTGCAATGGAGATAATACTGTAAGCGCCTGAAAAAAACATTTTCTTACACACTTAGACGAAATTTCTAGCCTGTGATAATGAAAAATGCGAAAAACGGTGTCTTGAAGTAGTCGTCACGAGATGTGGCTAGTCGCACGAGTAAGAATGCATAAAGTAGAACAAGGACAGAATCAATAGCCACCTCAATCCAGCCAGCCTATCGAATCTAAAGTATACTATTTTCCTTGCGCATTCAGTAGTCAGAAAAACGAGGTGTGACCTTTACCTAGAAGCTTGAAAACGTAGAGTGTGTTTTTCGGCGAGAATACTCCACGATAGGTTTTCATTGATATTTCCACGACTCCCGCATCATGAGAGCAGTTTTTTGTTCGAGACATTCTCAGGAATACGTGCGTGGCTCGAGTAAATCCAAAAGTCAGACCTGAGAACGTTCATCATGTCCTCTTCTCATCGAAATATCAGCGTATGAATGGGAGGTATTGATGAAATTATGAGAGATTATCATCTTTTTCATAGTAAAATGTATTTTTATGTTCTTTAATTTGGAAAATCGATAATGTAAGCTAGAAGTGAGCAAGCAAAGCCAGTACAATAACAAGGCTGTACATTACGAATCACTCTCCAGTCCTATTAGTAGCTAGGACACTAAGTAGGAGAAGAGACGCAAGCAGTCACCACTTACGCCTCAGCTTCTGCCAGTCTCTTACTATACAGTTAGCGATGAAGGTTGAACTGCTTCTCTCCCTCTTTCTACTTCCTTTTGTTGAGGTGAAGTACATTTTCTTCAAAAAAGTGAACATGATGAGTATTTAGTGCAATACGAAGAATTTGAACCTGACTATATTTCGGGGGCAGTTGAACGAGAATGTGGAGGAAGATAACGCCATAATCGGATTTCTGAATTGCTTTGATAAGTGCCAGGTTTGGAATTTATTGATATCAGCCATATGAAGACTAGATACAGAAAAACGATACGTGCACTGCATATGGCTACTTCTTTCCATCCAATTGGTGTCGCCTTCTTCATGGAGAGGATTTCCCGAATTCAAGGAAGGTCGGAGAGATTCGAGGCAGAAGGAGAAACGGTCAGATAGCCTTCACTACCTTTGGGAATGGTTTATTCAGCAACGGCTTGCTCGAGCTCTACCATCTCTACATTACCAACGAAGAGAACAACGGCATCTACGACTGAAGTCACCACTGACTCACCCACAGCAGAAACCACAGACGGTCCCTCTACTGCTCCTGGTCAGACAGCTGCCACAACTACTGAGACAGCAACGACTATGATCGGGCTGACTACAACCAAAGTTCAAACTCTTTTTTAGCAAAATTTTGCAATCCTTTTTGAGTGCTCATTGGAAGCAGGCCTTGGAATGACGCTCACGAGCATCCCGAGCTTACTCATCTCTCTAAAGTAAGTTGTTTTTGAATGTGCTCGTGCTATTTTGACTTGAATAAAAAATCGATATAATCACAACGATTTTAGATCTACAGTAACTGACGCGACATCAATAACTACTCAAGAGAGCGTTAAGATAATCAACAAAACGAGAATGGATAGAGCTGCCACGAATTGCCCTTGTGGAGTGCAGTACTTGCGTGGAATTCAGATCAAAAATAATGCAACGCTGGCCCTCTATCCGGTAGATACAGGGTAAATATTGTTTAAATTATGCTAATTTAGGAAAGCTATCGGAAAGATTTGGATCAGGAAAGCCTTCTGGGATACGTATCAACAATGTACGGTGCTTGTGGAGCTATCTTCCCCATCTATGAGTTCAATGACACGAAAAAGGGTGAAACAAGTGAGAATATTCAACAATACCTCCTAATGTCTTGTTTTAGTTTATGGCAACATGAGGTGGCTGAACGGACAAGGATTCTCAGTAACTGGCGAGATGACACTTTTGTTCTGGACGTGGCTTTAACTTCATAATGCCCATCCATTTTTGCCCTCTCGTGTTCCCTCCAATATCCGTTGGATCTCTCCATTCCAGCGTCATTGATTTCCATCTTGTATTCTGAACATTTTACGGAGGAATAAAGATATTATTGTCACAATATACGAGATTCAAAGCTAATCAACATGAAGTTTATGTAGAGAGAGATCGATAACGTCAGCTAGGAAAGGAACTACCCAAACCACCAAAAAGTCAAGATGATCCATCACGAGTCGTTTGAGTTGCACAGCAACAAGATGGGAAGCATGTCGTTAGCCACCACTCCGCCTTCTCTCGGATCCTTCCAGTGTACCAACCATACAGTCAGGCATGGATGCCTCCCTTCTCATCTCCCTCTTCCTACTTCTGTCTTGTGTTGAGGTATACGAATACTTTCGAAAATGAATGATACATACTGTTTAGAGCACAACGAGGAATATGAACTTGACTCTGTATCGGGGTCAGTTGAACGAGAATGCTGAGGAAGATAAGGTTATCGTCGGGTTTCTAAACTGTTTCGACAATTGTCAGGTAACGTGTTTCATTATGAAGAGTATACAAAAGTGAAAAGTCGATCAGGATCTGAATGCTTCAGACTAATTCTACATGCACAGCTTTTGGCTACTTCTTTCCTTCCGATTGGTGTCGCCTTTTACTTGGAGAAGATTTTCCGAACGCTAGGAATATCGGAGAGATTCGAGGCAGACGTAGAAACGGTGAAACACGATTATCATTTTTTTTCGAAATTCAATTTGCAGGGACTACCTGCTCTATCGTTCCATTGCCTACCGAAACAACTACTGCATCTACGATTGAAGGTATCACTGGGAATCCCACTTTAGCGACTACCGAAGGAACTTCGACTACTGATGCAACTACTACCACCACATTGACAACTAAGATGGCAAGTAGTACCACTCTATAACCACCTATGACAGCAATTTTTTCAAATATTCAATTTTTCATCTCGATATCTGTTCTCATTTCAGTGTCCTAACGAAGTGTTATCAGATGACGTATTTGTTGATGCGTAAGTAAAATCTTTAATCATCTTTTTTTGGCTAGTTGGCGAACCAAAAAACTACATTATTTATCTAATTCATGATCGATTATTCGTTTGCAGCGGAAACCATATCGATGATTCAAGACAAATTGAAGGAAAATTGAAAATTATTAGTGCGAGAGGAAGCAGTTATGGCGATTCACAAAGACAATGCCCGTGTGGGAAAAAGTATTTACGTCTACTTACTCATGATGGAGCTGGCCTTCTAGGTATAGATGAACCCGAAAATGCAGAGGTATTGCTGAATACACTTCCAGCCAGCCATCAATGATTTAGGCGACATTGTATAATAAAGGATACGTTTCTGTCAAAGAAGGAGCATGCGGAGCAAACAAGGGCATTTATCTTGAGAAAGTTGGAACGACTGATATCAGTAGGGCTCTAACCCGGTTCCGGTGTCTGAACGTGTTTTCAGCGTATGTCTACAGCGATGCGAACAAATTAATGAAAAATGGAAAAGTTGATACGACGAATGAGCCTGAGTTCTATGTATGGCCTTGAATATCGTTCTTTGGAGTGTACACAGTTACATGGATTTTTATGTGAACAATATGCACATAGAAATATCGTACGTATTTGAGTTGTTTGCTTTCGGTAAAAACATGTATCAATCAATTAAAAATAAAAGAAATATTTTGCGTATCTGTATAAAAACAAAATTTTTCTTACGTTTATGAAGCTCGAAAACGCATTTATGAGCTCGCAAAACCTGCTAATGGAAAGACTGGTCTATTTCGTTTTTTTGCTAATCGAGAACGCATGATTACGATTCAAACGTGTCTTGTGCACGCACTGTGCAACATTGTGGAATGCACTGTAAAACGTGTTGAGTGACACCGCTTGCTTTTATCATAAACCGTTATCAGTGTTATTCTTCTCACGAGAAGAGCGCACTCACAAACCTCTTTCTTTTCTTTGCAACCATTTGTTATTCATACAACATCATTGAGTGCAAAGATTATATTTGTTTCTGTTTTCTAGAAACTAGCCTGTTATTTTCAGGAAGAACATGTCGGATCACAAAACTGAAAAAGCTGGCCATTCGCCGCAACATAACGAACAGGTTCGATTTTCGTAAATATTCATGGCAGTAGATGATGAACGAATATCTTAAATTTTTAGAATCATGAACTGTCACTCGCGATAAAAGATTTCGAGAGACTGAAAACGGAAGTTAACTTCAATCGAATCGCCAGCAAGGTTAATTATATTTTTTTTCTTCAAATTTTTATATGACTACGTTTCACATATTTCTATTTCGTTTCTTCATTGTCACGAAACATAACTACTAGACGCCCTATTAAAAGTTTTTATTAAACCTTCAGGTTGTTCCGATCTCTGCGTCACCGGAAAAGTTCGTGTGCACACTTGTGATCGAACCTGAGCATCTCAACATAAAGGTCACGCCTTTTTTGAATATGATATGCATTAACGAGTGTCACTTCTGAAGGGAACACTGCACGGTTCGCTGTCTGCCAGTTTAGTCGACATCTGCACTTCCCGAGCTATTCGAGTGACAGAGAAAGAGAAGGGACTAGCATCGGTGGAGCTTTCTGTGAGGTATGGTAGCTGGAGTAGAACGAAAGAAAGGTTCAGGTTTTTGCAGTTATCTTCTACCGGTGAATCTCGGTGACCGCATGGAGATAGAAGCGCGAGTGCTCAAGGTTTTCCACCATTTCTTATTCTCGGATTTCCGACTTAGCGCATTTCTCGAGCGGATCCTTTCAGATCGGTAGCATCCTCGCGTTTGCCGAGGTCGAGTTCCGGCGACCCGATGGCAAGGTGATGTTTTCACTTTAGCGATTTTGTCACCACAATTATTTGCAGATCGCAGTTAAAGGGAAACATACGGTAACCCTTCTTCCAAGCAAATCAGCTGTTGCCGCTCCCAGAAAAGTAATTTTAAAACAAAACAAAAAAGTATTTTACAACTATCTTTCCGGTACTACGCTCACACCTATAAAGAAGACGCATATCACTGCCCGTCAACTCTACAAATTTTCACAACAACCAAAAAGTTAAATCGAAATCGATATTGTAAAAACCGATGTCATAAAGTAACGGTTCTTCAAATTTTCTTTGACCAATGACAAAAATCGATAATTTTTGCTAGGAGCAGAAAGGAACAAGCGAAACCACCTTGAAATCAAGACTATCCATCACGAGTCGTTGGGGTCGCACAGCAACAAGGTGGGAAGAAGGTCGTTAGCCACCGCACCTCCGCCTTCCTACGATCCTCCCAGTGTCTCAGCCCTACAGACAGCGATGGAAGTCGCCCTTCTTCTCTCTCTCTTACTACTTCTCAGTTGTGTTGAGGTATTCGAATATTTTCGAAAATGAATTCTAAGCACTGTTTAGTGCACAACAAAGAACATGAACCTGACTATCTTTCGGGGTCAGTTGAATGAGAATGTTGAGGAAGATAAGGTTATCGTCGGGTTTCTAAACTGTTTCGACAATTGTCAGGTAACGTGTTTCATTATGAAGAGTATACAAAAGTGAACAGTCGATCAGGATCTGAATGCTTCAGACAAACTCTACTTGCACTGCTTTTGGCTACTTCTTCCCGTCTGATTGGTGTCGCCTTCTTCATGGGGAAGACTTTCCAAATCTGCGAAAAGTTGGAGAGATTCGAGGAAGACGCAGAAATGGTCAATTTCAATCAAAAAATACACAAACATGACAAATTTCAGCCACGATCTGCGCGACTACTTCTTCTATCGTAACTACTACTACTAGCACTTCAAGCCCGACAGAATCGATAACAACAACGACTTTGAGCGCGACTACAGCTTCGTTGGGAGAAATCAGAGGCGATTCCACTACAAATGGATACTCGACGACCCCTGATCGGACGACAACTACTACTACCACTTCTACTACCACTACCACTGAATCGCCGACTGTACCTGAGGTGAATTAATAGTCGAAACTGATATCACATCTTCAAATGTCAGTGCCCAAAGGAGAATCCGGATAAAATAGCGCTAGAATCAATTGTATATAGTCTGATGTAAGCTTTTCTTTCTTTTGCTTGAGATAGAAACGTGAAGGTGAATAATGAATTCAGGATTTCTACTACAGAACGTAAATTCAATGAAAAAGTAATTTACACCAAGACTGGATTGGATTCGGCAAGGAATATATGCCCCTGTGGTGCGAAGAACTTCCGCTTTCTTTACGGAATGGCCACTGGGGAATACAGAGTTGAGTTGGCACACGAATCGGTATGCACTCTCCTCCCTCAAATGCATTTAAACTGATCAAAAAGGATACTGGCCCTTACGTAGCGGTTGAAGATGGAGCATGCGGTGCCACTAAGGCCATTTATGAGCACATACAAATCGATGGAAACAGAGAAATTGGTAAGCGTTCTCAAATATACTACGAGAGGCCGATTATTCTAGCGTATATCTACAGCTCTGAAATTGTTTTGAACGAAGATGGGTTCGCGATTTCATCCAAGGATCAGCCCGTCTTCTATGTGTGGCCTTGAAATAATCTCGAAGCATTATTTATAGGCAGTTTTGGGCTTTTGATGCTTGTGGTGGGCTTGCAATTCCGAGATTGTTGTGTTGAAATTGCATAAAAATATCGTTTCTCTAATGTTACCTCATAAATGAAAGTTGGCCGTACAATTTTGTCCTCACCCCAGCAAACGAAGCTACTTGTCTCCCTCCCGGTATATCTGAATAGGCTCCTTGATTATCCATAGACGAAACATCGAAGTCGTCAAGGCGGCAGGCTTCTAAAGGGAAGCTTCTCGCCCCAAACGAGGCGCCAGTCTTCCCAATTAGTGATCTGTCAAGTCGTCTAGACTTCCAGGCTCTCTTATCCCCAACTTCCTCCGACACTTCATTCATCCTACATGCACGCTTCCAACGTCGTCCATCTCGGCTATGGAATCCCTGGAGTTCTCATGTACTTTGTTGTTATCTATGCAATGATGGGAGTAAGAAGACTTCTGAACAAGAGCTTCATTGTAATCTTCGCCCTGACTGCAGTGATCGTGAGTGATTTTCTCAAATTAACATCGCTTGAAATCACTTCTCCAGAACATCGCAACTTGGCTCAACTCATGGATTAGTCTGCGACTGCGATGCGAACCTGCATTCTTCTTCTTCTATGAATGGCTGGCGGACAAGTATCTGCTCAGGTTTCAACTTTTTCTCGTTTGTCTGAAGAATCATTGCATTTTCAGGAACACGTTCAACTTTCTCGTATCCTACTTCTACTATGCTCAGAACGTCTGTGTGCTGTTGCTAACGATAGATCGATGGAATGTTATTTATTCCATCACTTGGAACACAAAGGTACCCAAATATGAATAATTCCGTTACTTTCGACACAGAAGCGCCAACACATTAGGTAGTGATTTCCTTTTAGGAGTGGAGGAGATCGTACCCTGTTTGGGCTGCGACTTTGCTCATTATGACGTTGCTGCTGAACTTGGAGTCAAGGTAAAGTTAAATTTGGAATTAAAAGGTATGACATTTTTCAGGCTCCCTATGGACGGTGTACTGATTTTCAACAATATATCGAACGTTTACTATGTGCACTACGACAAAACTGTCAATTCTGTGAGAATTTCGCGCAAAATTCCCAATTCTTCTAATGAAAAGTAATTCAGAACTCGATTCTGCCCTTCTGTGTTGAGCTTTCTTTCGGATTTGTTGCTTGCCTCACCTGCTCGGCCATAAACGTTAGTTTTTAAACTATTTCACATAAAAACGTTCCAAATTTCCGATTTCCTCGCTGTGGCAGCTGATCAGTCTTCGCAAAACCGGCTCCGTTTCTCGTTCGGTAATAATTTCGTTTTAAAAATGTGAATAATAACTCATTTTTAAAGGAAATCTCCTTCTTCCTGATCAGTTTCTTCATATTCATAGCGCAAGTGTTCAACCTGGCAATTGTTGTAAGCAATTCTATTTCTCATTTTGGCACTCCTGCACTTTCCTGGACAACTCTAAATACCCCCATAACCTTCTCCCTCCCCGACCACCAACCCAGCGGGAAACCATTTTATTTCGGGAATCACTGAAACTCATTTCATTTTCATCATATTCTCCGGGAAAGTGCAGGAGCGCCCTCATTTCATATTCAACGAATCATCCAGGCTGTCTATTACACTGCCATTTTATTCGAATTACCGTGGACCTCAGTCATAATCGAACTTATGACTTTCACTTCGGATCTCTTCTCTATCGGACCTGCATTGTGATTTTGTCTCCTTTTTTAGTTTTCAAATCTCATTTTCAGCTACACCCTTCTCGTTCCGGGCCCGATTCGGAGATTTATCGTCTACAAAGTGCACTCCATCCTTGAGAAGCTGTCAATCACTTCTCGAAGCATCGTTTACAGTTTGTCTCATTGACTTCGTTGAATAAAATCTACATCTTTTGTCAACAAGTCTACTCAATTCGCATCAAATATTTCTGGGAAAATAGTAGTTTCGGAACGCTAGAATTAGAATCGGAATTTACTTCCTCAGTATCAGACGTGAACGCGAAAGGCGGGCACAGAAATGCACTCACACCTATTGATTTTCGATCTAAATAGAGTGCATAGTAGTGGCGGCAACTGAGGAGAATACTCTCCTCATTTCACGCATTTTTTCGCTTCTCTGTCCGGTGAGGGAATGCGTGAATGAGGAGAGTTTTTCTTAATTTGCGATCTCCAGTGTAGACACTGCGTTTGCAGGTGCAATTGGTCAGCTGATATCACGTACAGCGTTGTTTTCCCTTTCCGTAGCCCACATTTGATCAGAGAATCGGTGTTTCGGGCTTTCATTCGTTTTACCTGCGAGGAATTGTTCCTTTAAGTACTGTTTTTTTCATGACTCGCAGTCATTAGCATACATTTCAGCAGTAGATATCATGCAACCCATGAACGTGATCCAGCTTGCATACGGGATTCCTGGAGTTCTCACCTATTTCGCGGTGTTTTATGCTATGAGAAAGTTGCGAAAGGTGCTGAATGACAGCTTTATTGTTATCTTCAATATAACTGCAGTGATTGTGAGTTTTTTCAAGAAAAAACACTGTGAATTGTATTAAAAAACCTTACAGAACATTGCAACATGGGTAAACTCATGGCTAACCTTGAGACTGGCATCCGAGCCTTTCTTCAATTTCTTCAACGAATGGACCATAAATCATGAAGCAATTAGGTACCTTAGTTAATATTTCCCCTTTAAAACGCTTGCTTGTCCAGAAACGTTCTAGTATATCTCGTTACTCAGTTCTATTTTTCGCAAAATGTCTGCGTTCTACTCTTGGCGCTCGACCGATTCTCGGCAATTCACGCAACTACAGCTAACACTCACGTACGTTTTTATAATTCTGTAAATCAATCGCTTATTTTTGAGTCATTTTATCCTATGTATATTTTCAGTGGTGGAACAAGGCATATCCAATAGTCGCGGTATGTGGGCATGTTGTGGGAGTCATAGTCTGCCTCGCATCAAGGTAATATTCATGTATTTATGAAGTGACATACATTTTAAGATACGCCCTAAACGGATATTTATTCTTCCGAAACGATCTGATTTTCCAAGGATTCACTGAGAACGTGTGTTGTATTATCATCTGAACAATGTGTCTGGAGTTGAAATATTTAAGTCTCCTCTTCTCGCGACTATTGTGCAGTTAGCATTTGGTGCCATAATCTTCCTACTCTGCTCTGTTTTCAACGTAATTTTTGATAGTTTGTCAGCACAACTATTTTTCGTCACAGATTCTATCTCTTATCCAGCTCTGCCTAATCCACCGAACAACTCAAATTTCAAAAGTAAGCTAACTGAACGATGAGCAAATTCATTTTGAAGAATTTTAGGAGATGTCCTTCTTTCTCATCAGTTTCTGCATATTTCTAGCGCAAGTGCTCAATCTAGCTGTTGTTGTAAGTCTCTCCTCTCATTTCGCGAAATTCGAGCCAAATCTCTCAGTTTCTATACACCATCATTCTTGCTTCACCATTGCCTGTCAGCCCTACGATTCGATCTCTGCGCACATTCACTTTCACAATAATGTTCTTTGCATCGGACGTTTTCTCGATCGGACCGGCTTTGTAAGTCGCGAATAGAGTTTCGAAAGTGCATGCAACTCGACTTTGCGCAATCACTCGTTTTCGAAATTCCAAACACAAATAGGATCTTCAGTTACACCCTGCTACTTCCTGGTCCCATACGACGATTTTTCGTCGACAAACTACGAAGAACGATGCATCGAAAACGACGTGCTAACATTTCGAGCCTTGAGCTATCGTACAGATAAAGAGCCCTTATTCGCACAGATAAAGCTCTCTACGATATGTTTAATTGTTTTCTTTAGCTTGCTCTTCATTGGAGTTCTATGCGATATACTATTTTGTATTTTTATGTTAAATATCTCCGCTTATTGGGCATTGAACATTACCGCGCCAATATCATGATACAAGTTGCGAGAAAATTCAGCTGCTTGTTTATCGTGATGTGAGAACGATTAATGCACATAATCTAATGTGGTTCCTAACACGCTTCTCACCTAAGACTCGACCTGAATCTGGCATCGAGCCAAAATTCGACGTTGGATTTTCAGCGGTTTTGGGCCCTCCTAGGCACTCCTAGGCCCCCTGTGAAAGGATTAGTGAGAGGGATGATTCCCCAATGAGCTGCAGCACCGGTAAGGTGCAGCCTCGCAACATCAAGGTTGTGGTTCTGCACTTCAATGTGAACAAAAAAACGACTTCGGGACCTGTTTTAGACTGTCCGATTGATGCTCTATCGACCCACCCCGGTTGTGAATCGATATCTTTTTTCTTCTTCGAGATATTCGCATCGAGGTGTATCTCGAAAACCGCTCGAAAAGCCACCAATTTTCTTTTATATTCGGATAGCTCTCATCAAGGGCAATCGAATGATACCCTGAAGTCCAAAATAAATGGAAGCTGAGTTGTATTCCATGCTGAAAAACCAAAAATCAATCAAATTACTGAAAAATCTAATCAATGGCGAGTGAAACGCAAGCTCATTCCACTATTTCGAGAGCAATGATGCAGTCTCATTCGCGTCGTATTCATTTGCGTTTCACTTGCCATTGATTGGATTTTTCAGAAAATTGATTGATTTTGGTTTTTCAGCATGGAATGCAACTCAGCTTCCATTTATTTTGGACTTCAGGGGTACCGTTCGATTGCTCTTGACGAGAGCTATCCGAATATGAAATAAAATTGGTGGCTTTTCGAGCGGTTTTCGAGTTACACCTCGATGCGAATATCTCGAAGAAGAGAAAAGATATCGATTCACAACCGGTGTGGGTCGATAGAGCATCAATCGGACAGTCTAAAACAGGTCCCGAAGTCGTTTTTTTGTTAACGTTGAAGTGCAGAACCACAACCTTGATGTTGCGAGGCTGCACCTTACCGGTGCAGCAGCTCATTGGGGAATCATCCCTATCACTAATCCTTTCCCAGGGCACCTAGGGGGGTCTACGAGGACCCAAAACCGCATGAAACCCGGCATCGAAATTTGGCTCGATGCCAGATTCAGTCATTCTGAGTCGAATCTTACGTGAGAGGCGTGCTAATATGGTGTAAACACTAACAATAACAACGGAAACTACAATGCGCTAAATGTGCTCTTCTGCGTTTACCGCATTTTTCGGAGAAAGATTCACGTGTTGACTAAGATTACAGGTTGCATAGGATGCGATTCGGCAGGCAAATTAGCAGGTTTGGACTCGCAAAAAGTGATTTCTTCATCCTGTATGGAGTGGAAGATAGCATGCAGTTTGGAGATACTCAAGAGCTGCGGGGTAGTAATGACATGTTTGCTTCTAAACAGTTTTTCAGTCATTTCCTCGAGAAGAAGGTTTTTAGTCACGCTGACAAGCCATCAAAGGTCGTTCCTCTATTTTCTGCTGAATTCATCCCCTTTTTGGCGACAAAAGTTCATCATACACGATTAGCTTTACAACCCACGCATTTTCACACACACATACTTTCCGAGAATCCAGCTGCATAAAAACTCCACTAGTCGATAGCACATTGCACGTTTGTTTAGCACAAAACTATTCGATTATTTTCCTTGTTCACGGTTCGCTATTTCAGAACAGGCAGAATGAGAGCTGTCATTGTCATCCAAATTGCCTATGGAATTCCCGGTGTCTTTGCTTATTTCGCAGCAATTTATGCAATGCGTTCAATGAAGAGAACACTCAGCAGTAGTTTCATCTCGATCTTCACGGTTACTACTGTCATTGTGAGTACTGCACTCACTTTTCGAAAATTCTTTAAATTTCTCAGAACATTTTGACATGGTTAAACTCGTGGATATTTCTGAGGCTGATGACAGAAATTCGCCCTTACGGAGAATGGATAAAGGCAAACGACAGTATTTGGTTTGCGCATAATCGATTGAATCAGAACCGAGAACCCTCATTCAGGCGCATCCTTGAAACTCTCGTTCCGCAAATGTACTTTGCCCAGAATATCTGTGTTTTGCTCCTCACCTACAACCGCTTTTCCTCCATTTACGCCTCCATTCGAAACACGCGAATGATTCCACTCGAGGAGGGTCAAGTGAGTAACAATTTTCGAAATACATCGATTTATTCGCAAATTTCAGTGGTGGAAAAGCACCTATTTCGTAGTGACGATAGCCCTCTTGTTCTGCCTTGCAGTGAACATTCTATCCAGTCCGTGGGTGTATTCTTCGATCGTTGAGGAAGACACAGTAGATGTAGGACTCCGTGAAATATTTTTTTAAATAATTAAATTTAATAGTTTCAACTCCTTGGCAATTTGGTCCAACTTGTATTTGGGGGCGTAATATTTATTGTTTGCTCTGTTCTCAACGTAAGTCTATTGTTGTTTACTCACTAAAATTAAAAAAAAAAGATTATCTCCATCCACCAACTCTTTTCCATTCGAAAGAAGACAGCAATGTCAAAAGCGCGCCAGGTAATGTTTTCCTCACAGTTTTACGTTTTCCTCACAATTATTAGTCTGAATTCGCAGGAAATTCCCTTCTTCTGGATCAGTTTCAGCATCTTTCTGGCGCAAGTGCTCAACCTTATCATTGTAGTAAGCTTTATTGATCATTGTTGCATTTGATCCTGATCTTGGACACATTTCGAAACTTCCGAGTTCACCGGAAAAGCTGCACTAGATAATCTCATTTCTAGGTAGAATGAATGAAACACAACCATTCTTCCGGGGAAAACACGAGCCTTCATTTGAATGCAGGTTCTCTTCACAGTCATGTTCCTTGCTCCCTGGCCGCCTCCTGCCTATCTCTTAGATCTGCACCGATTCACAAGCAGTGTTATGTACTTTGCATCAGACGCCTTCTCTATCGGGCCAGCTTTGTGAGTTTGTCATTTGAGTAATCTGGCGCCCTGAGGAGCTGTCGAATAATCTCTACGTTCTTACAGCTACACTCTGCTCCTTCCTGGTCCCATCAGAAGACTTTGTGCGCTCAAGCTCAAAAAATCTCTACTCAAGCTTGCCGAAACTTCGCAGACTTCGGTTCTGACTGTCTCTTGAATTTCATTGACGATTCAGTCATTTGCTTGTCCATTTTTTAAAGCATTACAAAGTATCTTTGAATCATTCGCATCTCTTATGAATCTCTAGCATTTCTCACGCAGTGATCTCTTGATAAAGTAGTCTAGACATTTTTACCTGACGTATGGCAAGTCCCATCTTGATTGCTCTTCACATCTTTACTGATTGCAACACACGATGTCTCAACTTCCGAGCTTCCTCATGTAATAGAAGCGAGAGTGTATGTAAACTGAAGAGAGCAGGCTATCCTGATGTCGCAACATTCATTAGCATCTTTCTCGCGCGGAAGACGCGCTTCGAAATATCGAGCTTCGTTTGACACTAGTAAGAAAGGAATGCGATGGACTAACGTAATCCAGCTGTTATACGGAATTCCGGGTGTTCTAATCTATTTCATCGTCATTTATGCATTGTTTAGAATGAAAATGGTTGTCAGCAAGAGTTTCGTCGCAATTTATGTGATTACTGCGACAATAGTAAGTTTATCTTGAATTAAATTGGAGAAAAATCCTCAATATTCGACGAATATCGCCACCTGGCTAAATTCCTGGATCGGTCTACGGTTGCGAACAGAACCTTTCTTCTTCTTCTTTTTCGAATGGATTGCCGACATAAATCTAATAAGGTAAAGTTTGGTGGTCTCAACGCAGAGTTGAAGCAATTTCAGAAACACTCTCAACTTTCTCATCATCCACTTTTACGCTGCTCAAAACATATGTGTTCTGCTCATGACATTCGATCGTTTCGCAGTGATTTATTTGGTCTCCAGAGATACAACGGTTTGTTTGTTTACGTCTGTGCCTTCAAATCTTCTAAGATTTCAGTGGTGGAACAAATCTTATCTGTTCGCGTCTCTTTCGACACAAATCCTCTGCCTGATACTGGGTCTAGCTACAACGTTCGGAAATATTTACTTCCAAGTTCATAATTATGCTTTAGCCTGCCTCTCGATGGTGTTGTACGCTTCAATCGTGAACTGAACTTCTACCAAGTGATCTATGATACCAAAGTCAACTATGTAAGCCCTATTCCTTCACTGTAATCTACAGAATATTCCAGAATTTGTCGCTCACCACTAAAGTCCAGTTAGCAATTGGAGTTATAGTATTTTTAATATGCTCTGTTCTAAACGTATTTTCCTACAACTTTGTATTCAATGTATTGAAGTCTGCAGATTCTCTCACTCCGCAAGCTCATTATCATTCGCCGTACTGCAGCCATGGCTAAGGTACCGTTCTGTTTGATCTTATACTTCAACATATCTTTCAGGAAATATCGTTGTTCTTCATCAGTTTCTGCATTTTCCTTGCGCAAGTACTCAATCTTGTCATTGTTGTAAGCTTCATCTAATTCATCGAAGCAAACGAACGATTCAGGCTTTCTACAACTACATTTTCGTCTTCGATCAAACGTCAGGGTCGCCTATTCGTCCTTTTCTTTTCCTTGTTACTGAGATTATGGCATTCACGTCGGATTTGTTCTCGATCGGACCAGCATTGTGAGTCGCCCGTCTAGCTTCACTAATGTTTTTCACATTTGCAGCTACACACTGTTGTTGCCTGGCCCCGTCCGCAGATTCCTAGTGCATAAAATCAAGACGATATTCAAGAGATTCCACGACAAATATCTATTTTTCGTTGAAAGTTTGTCGGATTAGGAAATGTATGTGATTAACGTCAGCGAGAGAATTATCATATTATTGCCTAAAATTAGTGAAGATGTTGTGTCTGCAAGTTTGGAACCGTCTGAATGATACGTATACTGAAAGCACACCATGAGCTCTATGTGTGCTTAGATGCAAAGAAGACATAAAAGCACGGCAAAGATAAGAGTAGGTGTGTGCTCTAGCAATGCAACATCTCTAAGTATCGGTTCAATGATTCTTATCACTCGGTAATATCTGAGCCCTGTCCTTGACGGCACTAGTACGGTTCAAACCCAAATGTTGCGGTTTGGCTTATCAGTGAGTGTGCAATGTGAGCTTCATCCGTGCACAGAGAAGCATTAAACACGAATGAACCGATAACAATAGACTACACTCAACAAAGATCAGTTCATCGAATCAATCATACAACTCGACCTTCCAATAAGAGGTGTTTTCTCATTGTCCACCTCCTTCTCCTCCGCCCTTTTGTAATCTCCAGTGTAGAAGAATACCAGAACAATGAAGCACATCGAACTGACTATCAAGGAGGAAGAAGAGCACAGAAGTCCCTTAAATTATCGTTTTTGTCGCAAATGCTTGATATGAATTAGATGAATTACCAGTTGATACGCTCGGAATCGATCATGGGGTAGTGTCGAATCGCCACGGAATGCGTCTGTTAGCTGTAAAAGTCATTTTCGGCTATGTTCTTCTCTCTTTCACTCTCCCTTTTCAAGCTGTAGGAGTGTGGTTATCAAGAGAGGTTTATGCAACGTGTTATGAAGGTCTTACCACTCCAACAAACTGCGCAGCCGGCACACTGATCACTGAGGAGATCAATCGAGAAAGGGCGACTGCTGCAGCGCGAGAGCTTGCTGGGACGACGAGCTGAATGATTGAACAGTATCAACGAACAATGACTGGGTTTTCTCCGCTTTCCCGTGCACTCTTACTGTTCAGACATTATATCAATCGATCAATTTATCATATGAGGCTGTGATTGCCAGATGAGCATGGGGCGGAAATCTTTAAGGGGTGTATTCCACCAGTTGCCAATAGCTCTGCCTGAATAATGTAATTCGAACTCACCAGTATCATCTGTTGTGTGAGACTTGTATCAGCTGCCGATGCCATACCGACGGAGAATGTTAGTGCCTCAAGAAGCATGTTCGTATATGCTTCACTGACTAGAGCAATCATTACTACAGCAGCAACCATTGTTACTACAGCAAGTTGTAGGCCTTCATGTTGAACGTGTTGAAGGCGAATGGAGCTGCTATATTATCATCTTACCAAGCAAGCAACATAACTCTTATCCAGAACCAGGATGCTCAACATGAACAGAACTGCTGTCAATACAGCTCCAATGCAAACAACGATTGGGTAGGCGCGAATGTAGGGATTCTTTGACGTGAACGGACCCGTGCCATGCCTCCAGCTCTTCAAACTTGTGCAAGGTTTCGAATCTCAAAGAACGTTGCTAACCTGTGCGAACCATACCACCGTTGGAAGACCAATCGCCGTTCCGGCAATCATCCCAATCGAGTTGAGTGTGGTTATTCTAAAACCGTTTTCAGAAAAGTTTCAGAAAACGTCAATTAGACTCACGCCGTGTAGGACAACCCGAAGAAAAGTTGAGGCATATTCTCCCACACGATAATGTACATGGACGGAAACCAGAAGTTGTAGGCCTTGCTGTTGAACGTGTTGAATGCGAAAGCAGCCGAGAGGAGGATGTAGGACTTGCTGGAAGAAATGTCGTCGATGAGACTACTCTCCTCATTTTGCGTGCTCTCTCCTCTCTATTTCCGATCGGTGAGATCCCTATTCCCAACTCTCCTCAGCACTGAACTCACACTGAGAACAATCTGAAAGCTCCCGCAAAGCTTTTGCCTAGGGAGTTTACGGATCCCTTGTCCGTCGCAGTGCTTTGAAGGATCGAACTGGAGCAGAGCAGGATCAGGAGAGGAACAATGGCGAGTAGTGGAACAATAAGCAGTGCTGACTGTCATGAAAAGCCACTGGTGAGAATCCACGAACTGACGATTAGTGTGCCCATGCTGAAATAAGCCATTAAGGAATGCAAACGTAAAGGTATATGAGACCCTATCTGAGAGCACTCACCTACGACCGTACAGTGAATTTCAGAAAAATCTGAAAAAATCCCATTGGTATACCCTACGACGTAGAGCTCAAAAATCGACATGGGACCGCCGTATCTCTTTAACGTAATTTACGGTCACCGTCCTGGCTCTGAGCGGAGCTACGTGCAAACTTTGAAATGGATGGTCAAAACTTCCGAATGAGTGGAAAAACTGATAAACAGGATTGAAACAAGTAATTTGACACAAATTGGCAAAAACAAAAAAAACGAAGTTATTCATGAAGTTGACCATAAAAGTGAGTGGCAAAAATACAACGAGGTGCGGGGTTTCTTCGAAATTATTTTTAAACGATTCCACACAGAAAGTTACCCTAGCGTACGAATTGTCGGGATTTAAAACTATCGTATATTGGGATTTTTAAAACGTCAAATAAGGAAAATTCACGTTTTTCACCTATTTTCGCAGTTTTTCGAACTTTTTCTTAGTGGTACTTTCGCAAAACAACATTCAAAACACATTTAACGCACCTCTGCGAATAATCAACATGATTGGGGTCGATTCCCAAAACTTTATTTTTCGGCTCCACCATGAACCCGGGGTCATGGTCCAAAATATACCTGAAAGGTCATCATCGAGAAACTTCAAATACTATACGGCAATGCATGCTACACTACTCCAGTAATATACCCTAGCCCGAATCACCGTTATCTGCCAGTTGTAAAATCGTAAAATAACTATTTTTTATACACGAATCAATAAAAGTCAGTTTTCGATAACCGGATAAATGAAATGCGGGCTACGGTATATTACTGGAGTAGTGTAGCATGCATTGCCGTATAGTATTTGAAGTTTCTCGATGATGACTTTTCAGGTATATTTTGGACCATGACCCCCGGTTCATGGTGGAGCCGAAAAATAATGTTTTGGGAATCGACCCCAATCATGTTTTGCAGAGGTGCGTAAAATGTGTCTTGAATGTTGTTTTGCGAAAGTACCACTAAGAAAAAGTTCGAAAAACTGCGAAAATAGGTGAAAAACGTGAATTTTCCTTATTTGATGTTTTAAAAATCCCAATATACGATAGTTTTAAATCCCGACAATTCGTACGCTAGGGTAACTTTCTGTGAGGAATCGTTTAAAAATGATTTCGAAGAAACCCCGCACCTCGTTGTATTTTTGCCACTCACTTTTATGGTCAACTTCATGAATAACTTCGTTTTCCGACGAACTTTGTTTTTGCCAATTTGTGTCAAAATACTTGTTTCAATCTGTTTATCAGTTTTTCCACTCATTCGGAAGTTTTGACCATCCATTTCAAAGTTTGCATGTAGCTCCGCTCAGAGCCAGGACGGTGACCGTAAATTAGGTTAAGAGACCTGCTCGGTAAAAATCGAGGATTTTCACATATCCCCGGACACGTTCCTCCCGGAACGGAGCCAGCCATCCCATACTCTAGCGTTAGGAGGGCCTTGGGCTCACATAGCACATAGTACCCCTTGTTCGGGGATTCCACCACTACGGCACAAGAAAAGACGAAATATGTGTGAAATCTTTGAAAAATCATAAACTACAAAGTTAAAGAGATAGACTCAAATGTTCAAGTGCTT